>RCUC01160648.1:0-85290 GCA_003697995.1 Taxidea taxus jeffersonii | reverse complement strand
CCGCTTGCCGGGAGCCGGCCCCTCCCCCTGGGGTCTATCTTCCCGTCGCGTTGGATTCACTTCTCCGCTGGTCCTACCTTTCAGAAAGTGGTCGATTTTCTGTTCCTAGAATTGTTGTTTTTCTTCACTTCGATCTCCTGTTGGATTTGTAGGTGTTCGGAATGGTTTGATAGGCGATCTAGCTGATCTCCTGCTGGCTGATGTCGCCTCAGCCTCCTACTTCTCCGCCATCTTGACTCCTCTTCTGCTCATCTTTTAAGTCTCATGTTAAATTTCTTCCAAAAAGCCTTTCTGGCAACCTAAACTGATATCATACCCTCTATTACTTCCTCTGAGAATACCTGTTCCTTTTCTTGCTGTCACTTTTTGCAATATGTTATTATATATACTATGTGGGATTTCACCTCTCCTTATTTTCTTTTCTAGGCAAGGAAGGATTTTTTAGTGTAACACAATAAAGAAAAAAATAATGGCATAATATGTTAGTTTATTCAACCAAAGAGCACATGAGGGGGTAGAAAATAACAGATGTGGGTGTCTCAGGAGCAGCAGCTACTTGTACAAGTTATCAAGGGGAGAATTTAAGATGAAGTGATGTTTAGCAGAGATAAGAATAAAGTGAGGGAGGAAGTACGTTGTGGGCAGGGAAGACCAGCACAAAGCTCCTGAGATGCGGATGTTTATAGTGTGTCCGAGGAACGGTAAGGAGGTCCGTGTGATCAAGGGGCAGAAAAGGTGGTTAAGTTGGGTCTGGATTGCGTAAGGTGTCATAGACCACGACCCAGAATATGAGCACATCTAGGATGGAGCTGGGAACCCCGAGAGCAGAGCGAGAGCGTAAAAGACTGAAGGGATGATTGAGAGAAGATAACAAAGGAATAGACTGGAACCTAGGCTAAGGGTTTTAGACACTATCTGGGCTAGCGTCAGTGTGGTATGAGCGGTAACCTCTGGAAACAGTAAGGGGATGTTTTACACTATCCTTTTAACACATCGGGAGTTCACAATCATCTAAAGTGATAGGTCTTCCTAAGTGTCTAGACAGTGCACTATGTCTAGGCAGTGCGAGAAGATGTAGGGCATTAAATTTGAAGGGAATGACTTACCACATCATTGATCTGTGATGTGATGTCTGCTTTGCAGGAATCCTAACAAACCACATCAGGACCGTAACACCAAGCTATCTGCCTTACAGACAGCATGGTGCAAAGACCTGAGTAGGTCTAGGGGCAGAGCTCGACTTAGAAATACCCTCTCGGGCACAGTTCAGCACGGTGTAAACAGATATGACTACAGCATTAGGGCCACGAGGGAAATTAAACTATCGATCAAAGGACACTTAGAGACTTACAGTTTCAGCTCTGACATTTAAAAAGCTTGCTTAAAAGTTGTCACTTCCTTCCTTACAACTGGAAAACATCTGAACAAACTGAAATAATTTTTCATTGAAACATCAGGGAATTGAGTTTGCAAGCAAAACCACCATTCCCAAATCTAGAGAGACAAGTGAATGCAGAGATTCAGCCTACAGGGACGGGGCTCGCATGGAGCAGAAGCCTCTGGAGACACGTGCCTACTGGAGCGAAATGCTTCAAGTGTCTCATTCTCCAAAGAGAAAATCAGTGAAACCAAAAGCTAGTTTTTTTTAAAAGATCAGTAAATTTGATAAACCCCTGGACATATTAACCAAGAAACAAGGAGAGAACACATGTTACTATTATCAGCAATGAAAGAGGGGTCATCACTACTGATGAGTAACATTAAAAAACACTATGAACTCTATTAGCCACAAATTGTTAATTTAGATGAAATGGATCCATTCCCTGAAAGGCACAAACTACAAAAAGCTCATAAACGGAAAAAGAGATAATCTGCATATCTATTAAAGAAATTATTATAACATTCCAAAAATGAAGATGTCATGCCTAAATGATTCACTGGTGAATTCTACCAAATACTTAAAGAAGAAATGACCATTTCTCCGCCTAAAAAACAGTATCGAGACTTTGTTGCTTATTGAGGTAAAACATGAGAGAAGTGAGTAGAGTTAGACAAGGATGAGAGTTTTCTGGGAGAAGCCAGGTATACCCATACATTATGATTAAATTCAGGTTTCTCCAGAATTTTCAATACGCTCTGGGAAACTATACTTTTTAATTAATTTGGGCAAATGAGAAGAAAATATAGATATGATGTCATCAGCAAAAAAGGTAAGTTAGATATTATTTTATACTGGAAACCAGATGGCAGAAAAGACTGATGTAAAGATTAGTTGGAAAATGTGAAACTACAGTTAGTGACAAAAGAAAGGGACAGATCCAGAGTTCATCTAGTTCTTTAGCAGGGGACACATAGAAGCAGTTATTCTGTTAGCATGAGTGGCCTGTGCAGAAAATAGCATAAATGATCACTAGTTGTTGGGGAGTATAAAAGAGTAACAGTAACCCACAAGCTGATTATGAGTGACACTACTACACCTTCTGAAAGACACTGAAACCAAGGTATGACGACACTGAAATTTGCAGAAGGAACAGGTGCTGTGAAATGTTATTAGAAAATGTCAGTGTTATTTCCTTTTGTTCAGGAAAACCACTGCTCACTAGAAGGCTATTAAAAAAGGGTTCAGATGCCCCAAATTAATATCATTATGCATCAAGTCTTCTACTGGAAAGCCACAGCTTATGAAACTATTTTATTTTATAAAAAAAAACATTTCACATATTTTTCTTTCAAGAGTCCTATCTGGGGCCTAGAATCCTTTGAAAAATACTGTGAGAGAAGCTGACCACCAGCTTTCTACCCAAATTCAACTCTGAGCAAGAAAGAGAATTTGAGAGTATATGGCCACATCATCAATATTGGGACATACCAACATCACGTGCCTCTAAAATGATGCACTGAGAAGGAAACAACATCATGCCACTGGTATCCTTACAAATATGCATAATTTGAATCTCATTATAAGATAAATCCCAACTAAAGAAAAATCTGTAAAATACTTGTTTTCCACTCTTCAAACATTGGTAAGGACAGGAAGATTAAGAAAATCTAGACATGATTTCGTGTTAAAGAAGGCTAGACAAATATGACAGCTAAATAAATTATGCAGTCCTAGATTGGTTCTTGAATGGGGGAAAAAAATAAGTTATAAAAGATGTCATTGAGACAACAGATAACATCTAAACATGGAATATGGATTTTAATATGCACACATGTTACTGAAATTCTCTGATTTTGATCATTGCACTATAGTCATGTGAAAGAATTACTTCCTTTGTCCATAAGACAATACATACTAAAACATTTAGTGGCAAAGAACACAACATCTCCAACATTTTCTCAGAAATCAGGAAAAATTCCCATTTATTTATTTGTAAGTATACAAACAAATTGGGCAAAATGTCAACAAATTATGAGTCTAAAAATGATATATGAGTTTCCTGTATAATTCTTATACCTTCTCTGTTGAAAATATATAAAAATGAAAATTAAAGTGTGAAAAAAATTAATTTAAGCATTATATATTTTATCAATCTTAGGAACATTATGGTACTATAAATTTACAATAATTAAGTTCATTTTTCTGAAGATTTCTTTATGAAAGAGCTGGACAAACATTTGAAAACTGTAAACATAGCTTAATCTTTGTTAACAATGAAACACCAATCAGAAGTTTATATATTTTTTCAGTTTTACAATTATTTGCTTTTATTCCCTGTCTATAAAATATGTTGACATGAAGCAAGGATTTTAATTTTCACCATGTCTTTTATATTTACCTCTCACACTTTCTCTTTCCTTGCCTTTATCAGCCTTGATATTTTTTTGGCAATTTACTTTTTTATAATGAATGAAAAAGTATAGGGTTTAATAAACCTTTGAATTTAATTTCTAGAAGTTTCTAGAATTTCTAGAATGTCTAGAAGGCCTGGGTTAGGTTTTGTTTTCAACACACTATCCTTAGGATTCCTGTCATTACTCTTGCCTTGACAGTTCCTACTCCCAATATTTTATCTGTTCATATCGTTGTGTTTTATAAAATAGGTGAAACCCCTCCTATTAAAATGTCAGAAAAATTATTTCAATATCATGTCAAATTAATAAAAACAGCACTTACAATTTACAGGTACTATGGATGCAAAAATGTTAAATATATATAGTTATGTGTGTGTGTATTAATGGGGAAAATTAAAAAGACTGGAAGAAAAAAATGTCAGAAAATTTTACTGCAACCACATTTGCTTACCAAAACAAAGAAATGTAAATAATTTTGGTGTACCTAATCGGCTTTAAAAAATCCATTAAGCTAATAAATAAAAACTGAAGACTGATTAAGCTCTTTCTTAATCAGATTTTTACTTAAAAAACTATATATTTAAATGAGTATATGTGATCATATTGCAAAAAGGATATGAATTTTTATCTATAATATCTATAGCCTATAATTTTTTTAAAAGCTTTTATTTAAAGTCCAGAGAGTTAACGGACAATGTAATACTGGGTCCAGGTGTACAACATGGTGATTCCACAGCTCTACACAGCACCCAGTGCTCACCACAAGTGCCCACCTTAATCCCCATCACCCATTTAATGCACCCCCACCCACTTCCTTCCTGTTTACCACATTTGTTCTCTTATTTCTAATATCCATGATACTTCCAAAGGAAGCATCATTCTGTGAGACGTAATGACAGTGTAAGGGAAGCACCAGCCTTCGTGGTGGTCATTTTGCAGGATACACAAATATTGAATAATTATGTTGTGTACCTGAAACTAATACTACATGTCAATTATACCTCAATTTCTTAAAAAAACAGGCTTTAGAGAATGTTCTGATGGTACATGCTCCTGCGTATTTGTGTGACTTGGGTAACCAATGTTGTGTAAGAACTGTCAAAAGATATTACTCATTAATACATTTTCTTTTTCTTTTTTTTCATTAATACATTTTTTTCTTTTTTTTAAATTTAAGCTTTTTTAATTTAAACATATAATGGAACCCCACCACCCTCTCCCAATCCCTCTCCCCCCCCACCCCCCTCAGTTTGTTTTATGACATTAAGAGTCTCTTTTGGTTTGTCTCCCTCCTGATCCCACCTTGTTTTTTTTCTTTTCCTACCACCTTAACCCCCACCCCCGTTGCATCTCCACTTCCTCATATCAGGGAGATCATGTGATAGTTGTCTTTCTCCAATTGACTTATTTCGCTAAGCATAATATGCTCTAGTTCCATCCATGTCATCGCAAATGGTAAGATTTCATTTCTTTTGATGGCTGCGTAGTATTCCATTGTATATATATACCACTTCTTCCTTATCCATTCATCTGTTGATGGACATCTAGGTTCTTTCCATAGTTTGGCTATTGTGGACATTGCTGCTATAAACATTCGGGTACACGTGCCCCTTCGGATCACTACGTTTGTATCTTTAGGGTAAATACCCAGTAGTGTGATTGCTGGGTCATAAGGTAGCTCTATTTTCAACTTTTTGAGGAACCTCCATGCTGTTTTCCAGAGTGGTTGCACCAGCTTGCATTCCCACCAACAGTGTAGGAGGGATCCCCTTTCTCCACATCCTTGCCAGCATCTGTCATTTCCTGACTTGTTCATTTTAGCCATTCTGACTGGTGTGAGGTGGTATCTCATTGTGGTTTTGATTTGTATTTCCCTGATGCCCAGTGATGTGGAGCACTTTTTAATGTGTCTGTTGGCCATCTGGATGTCTTTGCAGAAATGCCTGTTCATGTCCTCTGCCCATTTCTTGATTGGATTATTTGTTCTTTGGGTGTTGAGTTTGATGAATTCTTTATAGATTTTGGTTACTAGCCCTTTATCTGATATGTCATTTGCAAATATCTTCTCCCATTCTGTCGGTTGTCTTTTGGTTTTGTTGACTATTTCCTTTGCTGTGCAAAAGCTTTTGATCTTGATGATGTCCTAATAGTTCATTTTTTCCCTTGCTTCCCTTGCCTTTGGCATTGTTCCTAGGAAGAAGTTGCTGTGGCTGAGGTCAAAGAGATTGCTGCCTGTGTTCTCCTCAAGGGTTTGGATGGATTCCTTTCTCACATTGAGGTCCTTCATCCATTTTGAGTCTATTTTCATGTGTGGTGTAAGGAAATGGTCCAGTTTCATTTTTCTGCATGTGGCTGTCCAATTTTCCCAACACCATTTGTTGAAGAGGCTGTCTTTTTCCATTGGATGTTCTTTCCTGCTTTGTCAAAGATTAGTTGACCATAGAGTTGAGGGTCTATTTCTGGGCTCTCTATTCTGTTCCATTGATCTATGTGTCTGTTTTTGTGCCAGTACCATACTGTCTTGATGATGACAGCTTTGTAATAGAGCTTGAAGTCTGGGACTGTGATGCCACCAACTTTGGCTTTCTTTTTCAATATTCCTTTGGCTATTCGAGGTCTTTTCTGGTTCCATATAAATTTTAGGATTATTTGTTCCATTTCTTTGAAAAAATTGGATGGGATTTTGATAGGCATTGCATTAAATGTGTAGATAGCTTTAGGTAGCATAGACATTTTCACAATATTTATTCTTCCAATCCATGAGCATGGAACATTTTTCCATTTCTTTGTGTCTTGCTCAATTTCTTTCATAAGTACTTTATAGTTCTCTGAGTATAGATTCTTTGCCTCTTTGGTTAGGTTTATTCCTAGGTATCTTATGGTTTTGGGTGTAATTGTAAATGGGATTGACTCCTTAATTTCTCTTTCTTCTGTCTTGTTGTTGGTGTAAAGAAATGCAACTGATTTCTGTGCATTGATTTTATATCCTGACACTTTACTGAATTCCTGTACAAGCTCTAGCAGTTTTGGAGTGGAGCCTTTTGGGTTTTCCACGTATAGTATCATATCATCTGCAAAGAGCGATAGTTTGACTTCTTCTTTGCCGATTTGGATACCTTCAATTTCTGATTGCTGAGGCTAGGACTTCTAGTACTATGTTGAATAGCAGTGGTGATAGCGGACATCCCTGCCATGTCATTAATACATTTTTTTAAGACAAGATTTTTTGAGATACTTCATCATTAAAGTGGCTGAATAAATTATGTGTTTTTCATTCATGTTCCCTATTCACTTTGGAATATATCTGTTAGGATACAAAATACAGTTTCTGGCTGATAGGCCGAGGGAAAATTTTGAAAAGTAATCAACTACATCTTTAAGAAAGTCCTCATATTTATCAGATACTTTCATATGTAAAAAGAAAACTCTGTTCATTTGTATTTTTTGCAAAATATGACTAAATAAGCTACACTTATATAAACGTAAGTATGTCACAGTGCATAAACGTAGATACAGTTTAAATAGACTGTCAAATCTGTCCATTTTTAAACTTCTATTACTGTAGAAAAACCTGCTTAGAGATATCATGAGTAATAAAAACTATGTCTTTAAATTAAGTCATAATAAACTCATATTTAAACACTAATGAAACAGATTTTCGTCTCATCAAAGTTTGCTATGAGAAACATATTAGAGCAATGGTGATTCTAGGGCTACATACGGTAAATAATGTGATTTCTTAATCAAAAAGCTGACATGGGCTCTCTTTCCATTACCTCACAAAGAAAAAGACACTAAATCTTTCTCTAAGGACAAATTAAATTTTACTCCTAAATATTGAATGAGTGTGTTTCCAAAATTAAAATTAGAAAAATATCAAACAAGCTAAAAGTTATATTCCTGTATCAATTTTGACTGGCTGTATTTAATATTTATAATCATATTATTTTGTTGAATTTGTAAAAGATTTTACTTATTTATGTGAGAGAGGGAGAAAGAGCACAGGGGGAGGGGCAGAGGGAGAAGGAGAAGCAGACTACTCGCTGAGCAGGGAGTCCAACTCAGGGCCCAATTCCAGGACCCTGGCATCATGACCTGAGCAGAAAGCAGATGCTTAACCGACTGAGCCCCCCAGGTGCCCTATTTTATTGATTTAAGGCATGCATTAGCCTAGATTAAAAAAATCAAAATAAGCCTAGACTTAGAGTAAAAGAATACGCTCCCTATCTCTTTAATCTCTCTAAAGATTTAAAAAAGAAACTCCCAAGTATTGGTAGTTTGGAGTTTCATGAAATTTAAAGAGAAGATAATTTATTGGTCTGGGGCATCATGTAATGTATGGGTTGTTTGAGAATAACCACCATCATGCCTGTGTAACCAGAGTCATCTGAAGAGTTACAGTGTAAACTTCCCAGCTCTTGCTCCTGTCTGCCCCTGGAGGATGGCCACATGGAGGATGGCCACAGGAGGATGGCCACAGGAGGATGGCCACGTGAAGGATGGCCACGTGGAGGATGGCCACAGGAGGATGGCCACAAGGAGGATGGCCACAGGAAGATGGCCACAGGAGGATGGCCACATGGAGGATGGCCACATGGAGGATGGCCACAGGAGGATGGCCACGTGGAGGATGGCCACGTGGAGGATGGCCACAGGGGGGTGGCCACAGGGGGATGGCCACAGAAGGACGGCCACAGGACTACAAAATCTTCTGAAGCCGCCATATTAACTGTTCACTCCGGCTACCTCATTGAGTTTACATCCAGGCCATTAGTATAGACATGTCACTTCTGCCACCATACCGGTGCCCAGCATGGCAGTAACAACGTGCCCTCAAGGGCCTCCCACAGTCATTTCCTACTGCATTCCCCACGGTATGCATCTCAGCCTGTATCGTCTCATGTTTGTTTCTTTTTTTGTTGATTTTCTGTTTCTTCCTCCATAATGTAAGACTGATGACGTATCTTCTGTCTGGTGCATGTCCGTACCCCACATCTGAGTGCAGTGATGGCCATGCCAGAGTAGTACTAGCAAAGCTCCAACCGTTCTCCACTGCCTGAAAAGACGAAATGCAAACTCCTTAGTGTCGGTTAAAGCTTTCCATGAGCTGACTGTGACCTCTGTCTTCGGCCTCTCGTTACCGCCCTTGCTTCAGAAGGTCATTCCAGCAAACTAAACACTGCTCTAGAGCATCCCGCACTTCGGTACCTTCACTCCCTTCACCGGGATTTTTGTCCCATCACCATTTCAGAGGATGTTTTATGTATCATGCAAAGTCCAGAGCAAAAGTCTCTCGTCTTCATGGAAGAATCTGGGCATGCCTCCAACAGGATTCGTGCTTCTTCACTTTGGGATCTCCCACATACTTTATCTCTCACGCAGCCAGTAAGCACACATACTTACTTACGCATATTTCCGCTCTCTTTGCCGTGGTTTGAGCTCTGTGAGGGCAGAGACCATGTATTCTCACCTGCTACATCGGGAAACGAATCCAGTAATTAATGTATCATACTGTGCTGAATGAAAACTTCGATTTCACTAATCAGCTTCTTTTCCCTCCTAGTACCCAGTACCTTAGTATCCCTCAGATACAGTTACTGATACCATTAAAATTTCTCAACGTTCCCAAATGCATAGAGCAGAATGAAGGGGAGTATTTGTTGGGCCTTAACTGTCAGTAACGCACACAGTTTCCGGGGGGTTTGGAACTGTGGGCCGCATGCCTGGAAAGGTATGTATCGCATACCGCCTGGGAGACATTGCATATCAAACACGAGAACGCAGTGTTTGAGTGGCAGGGAAAGGCCACAACCTCCGGAGAAATCATCTATGCAACTGCACTAACAGAACCGAGTAGAAAGAAGGCAGGTTATTCAAAATCCTGTCGTAATTTTGTAGTTGAGTAACACGGGTTTTTGAGGTGGCATTTCAGTTTCTTTGGATTTTTCATTATAGCTAAATTTGCCGAGAAACTAGATCTCAAAAGTTCTCACCACACACACAAAAAGGGTAATTACCTGAGGTTTTGTTAACTAACCCAGTCGCGGTCATCGTTTCATAACACGTGTATCAAATGACCGTGTAGAACACCTTAAATATATGCAACGTTACTTGTCAATTATATCCTAATAAAGCTGGAAAAAGGGCATAATGATGTTTAAGAAATTAGGGAGAGCAGTGTAAATTATTGGCAGAGTGTGTGAAGGAAACACTGAAGCTTCCTTGTTCCTACTATTTCTTTTCATTGGGGGAAAACACTGAGCTGAATTAGCAGTTTTTTTCATGAGTATTTTTAGTTCTTTGAAAAGATTCCCTTTATACTCTCAAAGGGATAATCAAATAAGGACAATACTTATCAGGAAGCTCATGCTGACCATTTGTGCTAAGTGACTAACAAAGTCCTTTTTGTCATATACTAGTTAATTTACAAACTGTTAGCAGAAAACATCTCAATCTCCACAGGAAAAAGGTACCAAAATGTCCTAGTGCTTCATAAATGCCAGATCCATTCCAAACCACCACTTTGGCTGAAGTAATATATTTTGGGTGAAAAATTAATTCATAAAAACTTAATTTCCAGATATTATTATTATTATTTATGTACCTCCTTTAAAGTAAATCCCTTGGGGCACCTGGGTGGCTCAGTCTTTAAGCCTCTGCCTTCAGCTCAGGCCATGATCCCAGGGTCCTGGGATCGAGCCCTGCATCAAGCCCTTCATTGGGCTCCCTGCTCAGCGGGAAGCCCACTTCTCCTTCTCCCACTCCCCCTGCTTGTGTCCCCTCTCTCGCTGTGTCTCTCTCTGTCAGATAAATAAATAAATAACATCATAAAATAAAATAAGATGAAGTAAATCCCTGAACGAAAAGCAAACTTTCTGATTACCATTAATTATTAAATTGCCTACTTGGGTTGAATTTTTCCTCCAAAAAAGGTTACACTGAAATCCTAACCCCAGGTACATGTGAATGCGACCCTATTTAGAAATAATGTCTTTGCAGAAATATCAGGTAAGATGAGGTCCTATCGGATTAGGGTGAGCCCTAAATCCAGTGGCTGGAATCCTTATGAAGATCATCCAGGACACAGAGCAACACCAGAAACACCAGAAACAACAGAAGAGTGCCTCGTGAGGACAGAGCTAGAGATGGGAGTGACGCATCTGTAAGCCACGGAGCGGCAAGTGTTGCTGTAACCATCCCAGTCTCGGAAGAGGCCAGGAAGCATGACCCTGCCAACACCTTGATTTCAGATTTCTAGCCTCTAGGACCAGGAGAGAATGAATTGTTGTTTTTAAACAACCCATTTTGTGGTAGTTTGTTACCGTAGCCCTAAGAAACTAATACAGTGCTGTGACACAAAACAAACATTGTTAATATATTTGTCTGCCTCTGCAATTTCTTTAAAAACTTGTATGAGTAACTTTAATAAGAACTAAGTTATTTGGGCTAACCTCTCTCTAATCAGTACGTACTTGAAAGCCAAATTCCGTTGTGTGTTTTATTATGTTTGTTATAATGATTAATACAGTCACGGAAATTCTCATGTATGCACCTCATCTCAATTCCTTGGGATAATTACTAAATCAAAGAAACTGCATATTACTATAGAATTGTATATAAGTGTGTGTGTGTGTTTTAAGATTTATTTACTTATTTGATAGCGAGCAGGAGAGGGAGAGGATCCCAAGCAGACCTCCCACTGAGCCCGGTCTCATGACCCTGAGATCACGAGCTGAGAAGAAACCGAGGGTTGGAGGCTCACCTGCTGAGCCCCTCAAGTGCCCCAGAATTGTGTATGCGCTGTCAGATTATCTGTGGCAGTTCCAGATGTGTCCACTTCTGTACCGTGTGCCACACTGGGAACGATCAACCTTGCATGCCGCTGCCAAACTGGGAGCTGAAAAGCAATATTTGTTACTTAATTTACATTTATTTATTATGAATTTCACTTTTTGAGATGTGTTTGCTGGGACATTTGTAATTATTCTTGTGTTTCCTACCTGATAATATATATATATATATTTCAATCAGGTTGCTTAATGTTGCCAATTATCTTTTATTCTGGATTCTTCAGAGCTGAATCTCTAGCCTTGTGATCACGGTCAAGTTTTTTAATTTCTCCAAGCCTCAATATTCCTATCTGTAAAATGGTAGTAATGAGAAAATATACGTCCTATGAATGCCATAAATAGGAGAATATATGCAGAGAATTAGCATTCAATACAGAGGAGATCCTGAAACATCGCAAGCGCCTACGTACCCTCAGTGACAGGCAGGAACCGTCAGTGACTCTAATACACATATTAGCTTAGTATGAAAGCATTTGGTTTATTATAATCAAATAAATGTGTCCTTAATGTCAGGACAAATAGAACTGAGTTTAATTCTACCCTCCATGGTCTTGAATGTACATGATCTTGGCCTATTCGCGTCACCCTTGTGAACTTCAGGGTTCTCAGTAAGGAGAATTTGATAGCAAAAGCTTCAGCTTCCAGGACAAATGGTACCTGGGCTTATACCTGAGCTCTTGAATCTCACTTTTGTATGACTATAACCTGTCCATACTCTGATTCTCCTCATACATGCAACAGAAGTGGTACTATTAAGGTAATGCTTAGAGTATCGGGAAGATTAAATTGCATAATTATGTCTGGATCCCAATACCGTGTCCGGTACACAGAGTCTTTATTACTCGGTAACTATTAGCATTGCCATCACTACTGGGCTATTTTAGGTACCGAGTGGATAGCATATGTAAGCTTCTATCCAGGCGGACTTAGCAGGGCGGATAATACCCTAAGTGCTCCTTAGGGGTTACCGAGAGTGCGATGGTGTGTGATGGGGGGAGGAAGAGATAATACTGGAGATGCTTCATTTACAGAGACATTTCCAGATCAAACTTCTGCCGTCACTCTATGTCCCACAGAACTTTGTGGACATTATTATCTACTCATACAGACGCTGAAAGACGCCCTAAGCTTTTATTTTGTGGGGAGAAACTTAGCAGGAACTATCTTGGTCCACCTCTGTGACCGTGCCGTGGCCTTCTGGTCAGGCACCTGTGCGTGTGGGGCTCCTCACATCTCATAGGGGATGTTGACCTCGCCTTCGGCCTCACTGATGGCCGCAGCATATGGCCCAGCACAAGCTGGCAGTACAGGAGAGCTGGTTCCAAGTACTTGTTAGCGAATGTGACCTTGACAGAGTTAAAAGAAATATTATGCCCAAGTCTTTTTGGTGACATACTGAAATCTCTCTCTAGTTAAACCAAATAAGCCTATTTTAAAAATTTTATCCTAGGATTTTGATTCAAACCAACCCCTCAAAATCCCTCCCATAAAGTTTTTTAATTTTAATGAATGGACAGAGTTTTTGGAAAATCATCCTTATATTTATTCTAAAGTTTTTGTTAGAGATAATATTCAGTACATTGTACATTTTTCTTTTCTTTTGTTTTTGAGGATGTTTTTTGGGAATTTCCTCTTTGTTTTTTGAGAATTTCCTCTGTGGTCTCAGTACCAGGAATATTTGTATTACTCTAATCCACAGCTTGTCTTCAATTCATGAAAACTGTACAACTTGTGTTTCTCATTTTGAGTTTTTAATCTTGATTGCTGAAAAGTTTTAGGCCAATTTTTGCCACCTATCACTTCCACAGATATATAGACTCCTAAAACATGCATTTTCTGTGATGCATTAACATTACTTCTGGCCTTATGTTACCTTTAGTAAACTAACCTTTTAAAAATTCTTCACGAATTTCACACCAGTTTACTTTTTAAAAATAAACCTTTGTCCACAACATGACACATATATGAAAAAGCACGATCCATAAATGTATAGCTTCATGAGTTAACACGGTGGGAACGCACGTGTGAAACGACCACGCAGAATGAGGAATAAAACATGTCCAGCAGTACAGATGCCTCACGTTCTCCTTTTCACCCCATCATCTTCATCTTCACAGTCAACCAGCATCTTATAACTATGCCTGTTTTTGAAGAGCATATGAATGGACCTATAGATTCTATAATTCAATATTATATTTCTGTGCTCGCTTTGGCAGCACATGTACTAAAATTGGAACAATATCATATTTCTGAGATTCACCCATGTTGATGTATGTAGCAGTGCATTTACTTTTATTACTAAAAGAATATTTTTTAAATTTGACTTTGGAGACAGTTTCTTTTGATTAATCTTTGCATAATATATCTTTTCTATACTTTCATTTTCAATTTATTTGTGTTCTTATAAAGAACATATATTTAGGTCAACCTTTTCTGAACATTTATTTTTAATTAGAATGCTTTAGTTTCATCTACATTTTATGTAATTACTAATGTAATCAGGTATACCCCTGTTATCTTACTATTTGTTTTCTATTTTCCCCATCTGTTCTTCCTGTATTTATTTTTTCTTGCTATTTATGTATTTTTAATGTAGTATTTTATTTTCCCTCTTTTTAAAAAAGATTTTATTTATTTATTTATCTATTTATGTATTTGAGAGCAAGAGAGAGGGTGGGGTGGGGGGAGAAAACACGAGCAGGGGGAGGGGCAGAGGAAGAAGCAGGCTCCCCACCGAGCAGGGAGCCCAATGCAGGCTGCATCCCAGGACTCCAGGATCATGACCTGAGCCCAGGGCAGGCACTTAACCGACTGAGCCACCCAGACAGCCCTATTTTCCCTGTTTCTAAACTATTTTTACAGCCACATGCAGCCTTGATTCACCAAGTCTAATATATATTAGTACTTTGTCTGCATCATGCACAGATGATATTAAAACTCTTCAACTTCATTTAGTACCTTCTCATATTTCATGCTATTATCTTCTCATATCTTAGCTCTTTATATATTTTAAACTGCATACGGCATACTCTTTGAATTTACTTTTTAATTCCATTCTCTTTACCCCTTTGTAAATATATATTTTCTTCTGTAAATACTGTGTCTGCAACTGTCCTTTAGCATTTCTTTTCATGTGGGTTCATTGGTGATAATTCTTTTTATATTTATATTTGCCCAAAACAGTCTCTATTTCGCCATAATTTATGAAGGGTAATTTTTATTCTATATAGAATTCTATAGTGGAAGTCATTTTATTTCCCCACTTGAAGCTCTCATTCTAGTTTTGATTTCCACAGTTTAGTTTGAGAAATAATCTGTAAATGTTAATGGTCCTCATTTGAAATTTCTCATTCACACTTCCTCTAAGATGGTCTCTGTCTTTCGTTTTCAGCAACTTTACTATGGAGTCTCTAGGTGTATTTCTTGATGAACTTAGAATTCTTCATGTTCATACCATTTCCTGGTATGGGAAAACTCTGAACCGTGACGTATTTAGTGTTCTGTCTTATTCTCTATCTCCACCATTTCTGGACCCCAAGTTAGCCTGAAGTTTCCATTTCAATTCTGTCCTGACAATGAAACAAACAAACACGTTAGTTCTTTACCTGGAAATCTGTTCTTAACATCTGTAATATATCTTAGCCCCTTTAGCATTAAAACTCCTGTCAAAATTCATAGTTTGATGTAACCATACTTTTCTTTTCAGCCCAGTTAGTCTGCTTTATCTTTATGTCTCTGATCTTGACCTTTTACAATCCAAGCTCTCCAACTAATGGTCTATACTGATGTTTACCTCCCTCTTCAGTAACGGATATAACTTTTGTAAATATTCACCTATATTTATTGAAATAATGTTTACCAAGCACTCATTAAAGGCCATGCACTATCCTGTCTTAACGCACCTTACATTTTAGTGACCATATGGTCGGAAAATAAATTTTGATTCTCCCAACAACACTTACTGAGTCTGACCCATACAGTGTGAATGTCTGTAAGAAGTCAAAGGAGAGCAAAGTCATAGCTTCTAATGTTAAGAAGCTCAGAGCATGTTTAGAAAACTGCAAACACAGAATGCAAAGACAGCTTTATAAATTTTGTGCATGGGCATACGTGTGCATGTGTAGCAGGTGTAGTAGTGTGTACGTGTGTTTGTAGAACTTGATGGGGCATTAGGGTAACTGAGAGACAGAAGTAAAATATTGGGCAAGACTATACCATTAAATGAGCTGTTTGGCTAAGAACTTCAGACTATCTCCCAAGTAATGGGAAATCTGATGAATTTTTAGGCGAAATGTCATAAATTCATGTTTTTAGAAATGTAAATTTTCTGTAATGGGACACATTTGAAAATTTTTCTTAAAATCTTACAATGTCCCTTCCTCAAGTTTATTACACAAGCCTGGCGGCAAGGGATACTACCGCTCACAACTATTTCAGGCTGCTTACCGACATGATCAGTATCTCGGATTCCATCCCTTTCACATCACCAACCGGCACTTCTTGTTTTGTGGTAATTGTTCCTAGGGCCACTTCCCATAACTCTTGCTCACTCTTCAGAGATAGAATTGTCAGCAAAGAAATAACATTTATCAGATTTCCTGCTGTAAGTGGGACGTGCATTGTAGCTCTCACCTGGGCTGAGGCTCATACAGTGTGCAGGGCCAGGTACAAGCAAGGTGTTATTAATGACAGTGTTACTCAGCATAGTTTAGTATTCGTATAGATGATGTATTCTTGAAGTTATGCTATTTATATATGCCTTTGAGTTATATACAATAAAGTGACTTACAGTGACTAAAGGTTATCCCTCCAATCACATATCAGTTTTACTCATGTTCATGCATGATTAATAACTGTGGGAGAAAACTAGCAAGCTGGGAATTGTACAATTATCTGGCCCCAATTTTATCCAAGGAAGAACCAGACCCCAAAGTCACTCATCATTATCAGACGAATGGAACACAAACTGGTATGCTGCTTAACTTACCAAGAGCATTTTGTGGGGTTATTAAAATATGAGAGGGTTTTCTAATTCCCTCACTACTTTTACATTTATTAGTTCTCAATTTGTTGTAAGAGAGCTTTCCCTCCTTTGCATTTACTTATTCAAGAATTCTTAACTTATTTTATGTGCTATAATCTGTTAACTATTACTATTTATTTTGACACTCAAAGTACTCATCAGTTGGTCATTGGAAGACCCTTAAGGCTGGCTACCGTGACTTCAGCATTCTTTGAGTTTTTCCCTATTTCTGGCATAGCAAGATATTCCAAACTCTTTCCCATCATCAGCCCTGAAATCAGCAATTTTGCCAAGAAATTTGCTTATCTCTGGTTGGTTTAGAAATCAAATATGGGTTCTGGATACTAACAATACTCCTTTCTGTGGGAATGTCACTGATTTGAGACCCTCTAAGAGAAATGAGTCAAGAAATACATGAATGTGTGTGTGTGTTTGTGTGTGTGCACACACAGGATACATTTGATTTTCTTCCCTTCCTGCATCTGTAATTCTCCAAAAGAAGTATAGATTCTATTACAGGTTATATATTTACTTGTCTTCTCAATCCTAGAAGGCTCATAGTTTCAAAATTGCTTATTCTTACCACTATGAGCCACTATGAACTGACCAACTAGAGTTCAATGTTGCTTATACCTCTGCAGAGATTTAGCCTGAGGCTATATGGTCAACTACTCCTTGACAACCATCATAGTAATAATACTTTCAAGTAAAAATCATCACACAGAAATGAACTTGTGATGGGCAACTACATATTTACATAGTCTCAAAGTATCTCCCACTACACAGAGAAAAACAGTAACATTCATGTAGAAAAATCTGGCAGGCATCACTTTCACCAAGTGATCAAAATTAAGGTCTCTAATAACAAGGGAGATAGACATGTACCTTCTAATATAATGATCTGGGAGCATCAAAATTCATATACATGGTATTTCTGCCAATATGTATCACCATAAGCAAATCGTGAGGAATATTCAGGCAAACCAAAATTGAAGAACAATGTATGAAAAAAAAGTTCTTTACTTTTCAGAATCAAGGGCATGGAAAACAGGAAAGCCCAAGCTACTGTTTCAATTTAAATGATAGCAAAAAGATGATAATAAAATGAAAGATAGGAAAGAAGGAAGGAAAGAAAGGAGGGAGAGGGAGGAAAGGAAAGAAGGAAGGAAGGAAATGAACAGAAGAAAAAAGAAAAGAGAGGGAAGGAGGGAAAGGGGAAGAGAAAAAGAAAAGGAGGGGGGAAAAAGGAAAAAAAAAAACTATGACAACTAAGTGCAATGAGTAATCCTGGTCTGATCCAAGAGCAGATTTTTTTTTTCTTCTAACAGGACAGTAGTGGGACAAATAGAAAACTTGAATAAGGTCTGTGTATTAGATAATAATATTGTATCAATGTTAATTTCCTTATTTTGGGAAATTACACAACAGTTATATAAAAGAATACACTTGTTTTTAATAAATATACATGGTAGTTTTTAAGAGTAAGGGAACATCATGTCTATAACATAGAAGTTTCCCCCAAAAAATGTAAATAATAAGAGCTAGAATGATCAAACAAATGGGATAAAATATTAACACTTGGGTAATCTGGGTTAGGGGCTTTAAATATCTGTGGATATTTTGATACTTCTTCCTTCTAGAAGTGAAGGCACTCCTCGTCCTTTGATTTTGGGCTGGATTTAGCGATATACTTCTATCAAAGTCAATACGACAGAAACGGTGTGGTAGAAATCTGAGATTACCTCATTAAAGGCATTTTCTCCCTCTCCTTCAACCTCACGTTCCCTTCCTCTGTCCCTGGAAAGCCAGCTGCCCTGCTGTCTGAGCGGCCGGGAGAGGACTCCACATGCTGAGTGAGTCAAGCATCGGAAGTCTCTTGTTAACAGCCATGAGTACTTAAAAGCAGATTCTCCAACACCTTCTCGTGACTGCAGCCCCAGTCAACAACTCGACTCCACCTCATGAAAGGTTCTACCCAGAAACCCTCAGCTAAAGCGCTTCCAGGTCCCTGACACTCAGACACTATTAAGGAAATAAATGTTTGCTGCCTTCAGGTACTAGGATTCTGGGGCTGATAAACAATATTAGGTTAATATAATCTGTGAAGGGTTTGTAGAAATTCTTGGAGCAATTCTGTATCTTTTTCTGTAGGTCTGAAATTATTTCCAAATAAAATGTCGGGAAAAAAGAAAAAGAAAAAATCTGGAAGAGTGTTACATATGACGGATTCTCTAGTCACCACGTCATGGTAGTACAAATCGTCCATTGTTCAGCTATAGACTTGCTGGTTTCTACCAATTTTTCCCAGAGTTTATTGCATCGCTAGCCTTTATTCAGTCTGTAGAACAGCACTAAAGAATGTCACCTCACTCGAATTTTTTATTCCTTGTTCAAATACATGTGTCTATGTGTTTCGATGTTTGAAAGTGACATATGCTATAGACTTTAAGTTTTGGAGTTTCAGTCATTATTTTCAAAAGTACAGGAAACTACGTTATTCCCTCCATGCTTTGAAAACTTTACTCTGTACATGAAGTGAATTAATGTCTCGGACCAATAACATGCAAAAACGGCCCTTGAGAAAAATTCTCATACAACCTCTATCCTGCCAACATAGAACGACCAAAGAGAAACCTTCCCTTTTTACGGATTAACATTGGTGTCGAGGAATCTATCATGGTACATTTCTACGTTAGATGCTCAGTAAGCAGCATGAATGGTTTAAACTCTTATACCTCCAGGCATCGTTTCATGCTAACTCCCTTGCTTTCAATTACAAAACAGAACCCAGAAACTGCTTAAGTAATTCATTAGTTTAATTTTGAAAAAAGCTATCTTGACCTTTAAGACTCAATGCTTTCCCCGGTTTTATTGGATACAATCCAATTATGAAACCCTTTGTGAATTCTCCTAAACTGAATATATCATCTTGCCCTGGCTAAGATTCCCTGATCATGACTTTGTTAGAAATACTGCTATGTCAACACTGTCATGTCAAGTACTGTTCTGTAACTATAATTTCAGAGATTTTCAGTCTAAGCTCTACACTGAAAGCATCTTGAACTTCTTTGTTCTTTTATCATGGATCTTTTCCTACAGAGGTCAGATAATGATAACAGTCCTATTCCTTTTCTTTTTCTTTCTCAAAATAAGTACTTTTCAAAATTTAATGTTGTCCATCTTTAGAGATGGTCTGAAGACTATATCTCTGCTGCAGTAATGATTTTACATACATGGTCAGGATCATTTTTCTGTTCAGTTTTCAGTTTGTCTTTGTCCTTGCATGTTGCTTACTTAAGGTCCTTCACAAATCCTCTTCTCAGATACAGATATCCAGGCAAGGCTGAGGTTTCATCCACAGCCATGTATCCACGTCCAAGCATCTAAGAAGCATCAATCAAGTAAGGGGCGTGCAGAACACACTGGGAAACGTGCCAAGCTTTGCAATTATGCTTCACCATATTGATTGAGGAAATGCATTTTAAAAACTGCAATCCTCAAGAGTCAATCCTATAAAGGCATTTATTGTATCTGATACCATGAATACTGTTTTAACTAAGTCATACTGTGTTATAAAATATCACTTTTTCCATGATCTCCTCTTTTTCTTTCTTTTTTAAATTTTTAAAAAATTTTAACATATAATGTATTATTTGTTTCAGGGGTACAGGTCTGTGACTCGTCTGTCTTACACAGTATACGATGCTGGCCACCACACACCCCCGCCCCGCCAGCGTCCGTCATCCATCCCTCCCACCCCCTCCACCACAGCACCCCCTGTTTCCTGAGCTTGAGTTTCTTACGGTTTGTCTCTGTCTCTGGCTTCATCTTGTTTCACCTTCTCCTCTCTTCCCCTATGATCCCTGTCCTGTTTCTCAGATTCCTCATATCCGTGAACTCATGTGACAGTTGTCTTTCTCTGCATGTTCTCCTTTCAATCTTTTCTATTTGTTTGTTTATTGAATGCTATTGTAATAAATCTGAGCAAGGTTTTGTATTAATACTTTCATTATACTTATCATCACCATTAATATTTTGTTTGTCCCAGCACCCTAATCATGTTCCACTATTCCTTCCTTACTAAAGTACATGTTCTGAGTTCATCTCCCACATGTTTATGTACATTTGAAAGTATACATGAAAAATGTACATAGATGATCTTATATATGTCTCATTTTTCCTCATTTTTATTTAAATTATGCCTTGGGATTTATATCTGCTGCAAAATTTTACTACATATTTTTTCCTTTCCGTAGTGATAAATTCCTGTTTCTCCATCTTTCTGCTCCCACATACAGCTGTAGGAGGAACACCCCTTAAAATATTCTCTTGAGTTCTTACAGCTGAGTTAATATGGAACATGTATCAGTAAGAACACATTTATTTTCATTGTGTATTTCCAGATTGTTCTCCAAAATGGCCATATACCTCTCCACTTATTCAGCTTTTCTATTATGATAAACTTGTGAATTCTTTGCAAGCTTAAGTATCAACACTGTGTTTAAAATATCAAGCCATATTGTGGTGCAAAGTTGCTGTTCATTCATTCTAATTGCTATATAAAACTTCACTATAGGACACATCACAATTTGGTTATCCATTATAGCTATAAAAGCAATTTTGGAAAGAAATAAAGGGAATTTGGGTAGTTTTTATGTTTTGAGTATTATTACAGTGTCTCTGTGAAGATGAGCAGATTTCTTATCAGATACATACTGTATGCGGAATTACCAAATTATACCAATACCTATGAAGAGGGGGGCAGAGGAATAAGAACAAAGACAAGACTATGAAAACACGGTCACAGGGTGCTATGTTCTTGGGACTGGCGATGGACTTCTGACTCAACAGCAAGACAAGACATTTATGTTGTTTTAAGCAAATGAATTTTTGGCAATCTGTTGAAGAAGCAATAGGAAACTAATACCATGTGTAAAGGTAGAAATCCACATACGGCACAATACTCTAAACTCAAATATGTGAGCAATATAACACACATTTTTAAATAATTAATTTATTTAAAATAACTAATTTTAATTCTTTGGTCTTCACTAGTAGATTGTTAGATGCCTTCATATTTAAAATAAGCATATTTGCATAAATAACCTTGTATATGAGCAGATACACACTGAAATTGATCACATAATTGATGTACATGATTAATTGATACATAATTAATTGATGTATCAATTAATCAACCAAATGTTTTTTATTAAAAACTGAATTTTTAAAAATACAAAGAATTTTTTAATTGTAATTAATGATAATAGAAAAAATTGTCTTTTTTTTGCCTCTTTGGCCATTACCACCTAATTTTTAATGTTTTCTTATAGCTCTGCTGAAGTTCTACTTTCACCTGTGTGAGGAAAACATTCAAAATATCTAGAATTTGTGTAGGTATTAGACCTGATCATTCTATACTTTTAACATGCAGTTTTGCATGCTATTTGTTTGTATCAATGGACTATATTTAATTACCAAGTTAAATGGGATGTAAGGCTTACTTTGCCCCCTCAGAGGAAATAGGAAGCAAATTGATATTTTACTACTTGATAATATATTAGCTACATATATATCATCAAAGTCAAAAATAGAATTGAAGTATACCATTTCATTCCGGAGTTTATTACTTAGAGCTGTAAGTCCTTCTCTTCCCATAAAAAAGTTTGGGAAAAGGAGGCAAAAAAAAAAAAAAAAAGCACTAATGTTGAAAAACACTAGTGCTGAGGGACAGGGACAGGATGCCTATGCCACCACCGTGGGTCTAAAACTTGAGCTTATAATGTCTAGAGCTAAGGTAGAATGTGTTCTGATTTCTGAGAATAAATTTAATAGAGTTTGCCTTTGATTTACATTGTACTTGCTATTATTGGGTAAAAAGTACAGTTGCAATATTGTGACTGTCTTTCCTGCACTTTAGTATCTATCAGGATAAGAATATGTTACTTTTATATGTGTCTGAAGCCACTGTACTGTCAAGTGAGTAGACTTGGTGCCTCTTGGATATTATTGTAAAAGCTAGCATAATTTACCTTTCTCTCTATTCCCTTAAGGCTAGGAAAGATATGGATTCCATTTCAAATGCCTGCATGCTACTTCTAGGAAAATTATATGGGCTTTAGACAATAATTTATTCAAGATTGCTGATGACAAAACAAAAATCTAGACATCAGGACAACATTATTGCCAAAATTATCATTAATCCTCAAAACTGAACGTAGTACATGCTATTAGCACTAAAACCCTTCAAACTACAAACTGACTTCTTGTCTTTTTATTTTTGTGACTCTTTCCTATGGAATGAAAAGATAAGATACTGAATTATAAACATAACAAGATCACATCAACTGTTCTTTCTTCCACATATAACATATATAATTAACTGAAACAAGTATCAGTAGACATTTTTAAAAATAAGCCTAGAATTTCATTTCTTTATTTTAGTACTTTGGGACTCTCGGACTCAGTTTTTATTTAAGATAACCAATAATAGGGATGCCTGGGGGGCTCAGTGGTTTAACGCCTCTGCCTTCAGCTGAGGTGATGGTCTCAGGGTCCTGGGATTGAGCCCCGCATCCGGCTCTCGGCTCAGCGGGGAGCCTGCTTCCTCCTCTCTCTGCCTGCCTCTCTGCCTGCTTGTGATCTCTGTCTGTCAAATAAATAAATAAAATCTTTATAAAAAAAAGATAACCAATAACAAAAAATCAGTTTACAAAGTATTTTTCTCTCCTCACAGAAAATAGAGTTATATAAAAAGCACTAAAATGGGACGCTCGGTGGCTCAGTCAGTTAAGCAACTGACTCTTGGTTTGGGCTCAGATTGTGATCTCAGGGTTATGAGATCGAGCCCTACCCTGGGCTCTGTACTCAGCGCAGCACAGTCTGCTTCAGATTCTCTCTCCTTCCTTTGTTTCCCTTCTCCCTGTCTCCCTGCTCGTGTGCCCTCTCTCTCTCTCAAATAAATATATATAAATATATATATATATATATATTTTAAAGAAGCACTAAAAGCCTTAAGAGATCTCAGGAAACAAACTGAGGGTTGCTGCAGGGAGGGGAGTGGGAGGGAGGTGGTGGTTGGGTGACGGACACTGGGAGGGCATGTGTTGTGGTAGGAAGTGCTGTGTGTTGTGTAAGATTAATGAGCCACAGACCTGTACCCCTGAAACAAATAATACATTATGTTAATTTTTAAAAGCACTGAAAGAACTGTAGCATGATACCCACTCCATTGCATGAAACATAAAGTCATATTATTAATTAAAACTTATTTTTCATTCAGTAGATATACCCTCATGAGAAGCAAAAAAGTAAAGATAGTGACGCATCTACACAGCTAAGCTCTCAGGACACTATTCCCCGATCCTCACTCATTCTAGCGTGACCCCATTTGCGTACTGAATTGAGAAAGGCCAAAAGCCAAGAGAGAATCCAATTACAACAAATCTGGATTATCACAGAGTATGTTAATGCAGGGCTTTGCTGGAATTTGATAGGGGCCTAATGAACTGCACATGTAACTGAGTACTTCTACACGTTCTTCCTAAATGCGCTCATAGCGACGAAAATACAGGTACATGATCTCAAAAGTGTGCATGCAAAGCAACTTTTAAAAGGTATTCATTTGAATTCAAACTTGGTGTTTTATAGCAATAAAAGGAAGCAACATAAAGACCTGAAAATGGTTACTCTTTATTAATGCTAAATTCTTTGTGTAATCCGTCAATGGTTTCAAGACTTCTGACTAGAGATAATCCGTAACTCATGTATCAGTGTGAAGGTCCCATTAAAGATGTTCAGAATCCAGGAAAGCAAGCAAGAAAGAAATTAAATTACTGTAGGAAATAACCATGTGAATAAAGCACAATAAACACATCTCTTCAGAGCTCTGACCTTGTATTTGATCCTTCTTTAATCTGATTAAAGGTGGTAAAATATTTAGTAAATAGATGGTTTCTGTCTAGTATACATATCATTGACTACTTCAATTACTTAAAAGGCACTTCAATTATTTTAAAAAAATATTTTAATGTAAACTCCATCAGTATGCTATAAAGATGATATAATATGGCAAGCTTTACAAATTACATAAACTTTTTTGAGATGGTCATATATTAAAAGAAATGGTGATATACTTGTTACTGAGTTATAACATGAGACACAGTCAAAGGCTTATTTTTTTTTAAGATTTTATTTATTTATTTGACCCAGAGAGAGATCACAAGTAGGCAGAGAGGCAGGCAGAGAGAGGGGGTGGGGAAGCAGGCTCCCCACTGAGCAGAGAACCTGATGCGGGACTCGATCCCAGGACCCTGAGATCATGACCTGAGCCAAAGGCAGAGGCTTAACCCTCTGAGCCACCCAGGCATCCCAGGCAAAGGCTTATTGACACTTAATTGTTTTTATCAATTACCTTAATAATGAGCTTCTAAAAACTTTCTATCATAAATATCCTTGCAAAAATGCATTCTTCAAAGTCTAGGGAAATGGTCTAGACAATTTTCCTTCTTTGTTGACTTCTCTGTAAATGAAGATTTAGTCTCAATGGGTCAACATACTCCTACTGGTCAGAACACTATATAATTCTGTAATCTACATATGTAATTCTTCCTCTAGTCATTATAATTCTCCAATATTTAAAAACTCAGAGTACATGTATATATTTTTTAGAAAAGTCAAAGGAAGAAATTAATTAAGAGTTTAAACTGATGAATTAAAGCAGGAATGCTCTCAGGTGTCTGAGTGGCTCAGTCAGTTAAGTGTCTGCCTTCACCTCAGGTCATGATCCCAGGGTCCTGGCTCCCAGGACCCTGCTCAGTGGGGTGCCTACTTCTCTCCCTTCCTCTGCCCCTCCCTTGCCCTCTCTCTCTTCTAAATTAATTAATTAATTAATTAATACAATATTAAAAAAATAAAAATAAATAAAGCAGGGATGTTCTGCAAAATTAGCTTAATCACATAAGATGCAAATACATCTTACTCATTTAAAAAATTGAATCAGATTATTCCTTTTTTGTCTTTAAAATAAATTATACACAAACCTGACATTTTAGATTATTGTATCCACATGGTGCTTATGTTTCTCTATGAATTTACAGAAGAAAAAAATGATTCATAAATTCAGTCTTTAATTCTTTTTAATCATGGGAGCACTAAAAATCAAAACATTTCTCCTCATAAGGGAAATTAAAAAGTGTTAATTCAAAAAAAAATTTTTACATGCTTAGAAAAATCCCACTTGCAGCATTGCCTTTTCTAACTATAAGAGATATACAGTATTTTTCTATTAGCTCCAATTTTAACATGATTACTCCTATTTTTGGTTGAATAAACTCTAATGACTTTTTTTCCTGTTCCATTACTCGGGCTTCTAGGAAAATCCTTTTAATCTTAAATTATGTTCCTTATTTTAAAAATGTCACATATTTTTGTCACTATTTCTATTGTTTTCCTTAATTATGTGTTGAAAGTTGAAACATTAATAACAAATACAAATTCATACCTATTCCCTAATGAATTCTAACAATTTAATAAATAAAACTTGATTCAGAGTAAAAGCAAGAGTAATTTAAAAAACAAGACCCCTGACTTCGAGTTTTACCATCATTTATCTCCTGCATTATCGTAACAGCCTTCTCATTGTTTTCCCTGTTTCTACCTTGTCTTGCTATAGACTATTCTCTAGATAGTGATGCAACTTTGCCAGCTCTCTTTCAGCACTTAAAATGCTGTACCACTTCTTTCTGACCTCTATAGTTTCAGATAAAAAAAATACTCTTATTTAAATTGATATCCCCCTACACATAACAGTCATTTTTCTCTGGCTGTTTTAAAAATGTTTTCTTTATCTTTAGTATACATAAGTTAATTAGGATACATCTTTATGGGTATTCCTTTGAATTTATCCTATTTAAATTTCTCTGAATTTCTTGAATCCACAGGTTTATGTCTTTTTCCAGATTTGGTAAGGTGGTCCGTCATTATTTCTTTGAATATTTGTTAGCCCCACTCTCTTCCCTCTTCCTTCAGGGATTCTGATAATAAAAATGTCAATTATCTTACAAGTCCCAGAGGCTCTGTTCATTTCTTCCAAATGAAACATTCATTCTTCTCTCTGTTGTTCAGATTAAGTAAACTATTGATCTGTCCTCAAGTTCAATTACTCTATCCTCTGTTGCTTCCACTGTACTATTAAGCTCATCTAGCAGGTTTTGTTTTTCCTTTACTATTTTGCTTTGCAGTTATGCAGTTCCCATTTGGTTTCTTTTATACATAAATTTCTTTTCTGTTGTTATTGAGATTCTCTTTTTTACATTTATTTCAAGAGAATTTATAATTGTTGAAGCAACAAATAATTACAAATAAACAGAGCCTCAGGGATACTTCAAAATATATAAAAATAAAATAGGTATACAAATCAAAATACAAAATAATTTTTATTACACCCTACACATTTTGGGTATTATGAATTTTACTGAGAGCTCCATTTTTCAAGTTTTACTTGTACATAAACTTATTTCACTGCTAGTCAATGAAGTCTTTGATCAAAGATATTAGTGAATTGCTTATTTTTCTTAACCCTTCAGTATGTAACATACTACTTTAACAGAAAATATACTAGAGAAAATTTAATTTGTCCTATTGAAATCTACATATTCTTTAATGAACTTTTCATTTTATAAAATTCCAAAAAAATAAACTTTACTTTAGAAATTATTGAAAGTGTTGGTTTTTAAAGATAGATTTATTTATTTATTTATTTAAGTTGAGAGAGTGCTGGGGGATGGGCAAAGGGATAAACAAGCAGACTCTGGGCTCGGTGGATTTTGATCTCACAACCCTGAGATCACTACCTGAGCTAGAACCAAGAGTCAGGTGCTTAACAGACTGTATCACCCAGGCACCCCAAAATTGTTTCTTTCTTTTACAGATTTTTTTGTTTATTCATTTAAGAGAGAGAGGCAGAGAGAGCACAAGCAGGGGAAGGGGTAGAGGGAGGAGGAGAAACAGACTCCCACTGAGTCAGAAGCCTGACATGGGGGAGACCATGACCCAACCTGAAGGCATACACTCAACTGAGTAACCCAGGTGTCCCCGAAATTATTTCATTTTGTTTTCAATTAAGTAGTAACACAATCCCAAATAATGTGAAATTAAATGTAAAATCAAATGGAGGTACATTATAAAAACATATATTCTTAATTTTATTTGAGTCAATATTCATCAATGAAAATGGTATTTATGATAACTTTGCAATAAGTTTATATGGTCTCATTTTTAAAATTTTTTTAAAGATTTTATTTATTTATTTGACAGACAGAGATCACAAGTAGTCATAGAGGCAGGCAGAAAGAGAGGAGGAAGCAGGCTCCCCACTGAGCAGAGAGCCCGATGCGGTACTCGATCCCAGGACCCTGAGATCATGATCTGAGCTGAAGGCAGAGGCTTAACCCACTGAGCCACCCAGGCACCCATATTTGGTCTCATTTTTACTAAAGTAGTAGTGAGAATTTTTGCTCTTAATTTTTAATTGCAAACCCTTGAGACAAGTTGGATGATGAGATAAGAGTGTTCATCATCACAGCGTACTTGAGCACCATGACATGGACAAAACATAGTTCTGTGTTAACAAAAACAACACTAAACCAAGATATGCACATATGTATGCATTTGTTTATGCACATGCATATATTTGCATGTGTGTTTATACATGTGCACACGTATTTTACATATATATAATATATACATACGTATGTAATATATGGAATACATGGGTGGTACAGTTGGTACAGTTTCATAACCGTCTGATCCTTGGTTTCAGCTCATGTCATGATCTCAGGGTCTTTCTCCCTCTCCCTCTGCCCCTCCCGCTCATGCTTTCTCTCTAAAATAAGTAAATAAGTATTCTAAAAAATAAAAATATATAGGATACATATAGCACACACTGTATGTGTGTGTGTGTGCACAGAGAAACTCCTTTAAGTAACTAAAATAATTATGTTATACTCCAAAATGCTTTCTCTGTGTCCCATATATAAATTCAGAAGTAAATTAGATTGTTGCCCAAATTTTACATAGTATAAAATAGTATTTGAGTAACTATCTGGCACAAGAAATCCTGCCAAGTCATTTTCATGGTTGAAAAGAAAACCAGTGAGAGCTCCTGAAGTCTAAAGAAAAAAAAGCAGAATAAATTAGAACAGTCTAAGACTTTATATAAGTTCCTGCTTTTTAAAATCATAATCCTCTACCTGAGTTTTATGATGCATATTTGTCAGGGGAAATAAGTGTATATTACAAAGATCTACTCACTTAAGGTTTAGCTTAATTTGAATTCAATTTATTAAAAGTAATTCTTGTATATGTCATGCTTTTTTTTTTCCTGACTTACTTGAAGGCCTCTATCATTTTCTTTGTGAACTGCCATTAAGAAGAAGGTAAAATTTTCCTGAAGCACCTCTTAAGAGAAATCTCACTAACTTTCCACAGCAGTTCCTAATGAAGATAATCACCATGTAATGCTGGTATGCACTGGAACCCAAAATCCATATCAATGAGAATTTCTGAATTTTTGTAAAGGATTAATATTTACTTAGAATATGTTTACTTGTCTAAAATTTACCATACTTTATTATAAAATGGCATAATAATGTGCAGGGACATATATGAAGGATGTGTGTAGATTGTTGTCATAGCCAGACTTCTATTCTCAGCAGGAGAGAACACAGCATATTTACTAATTGATCCTTTGTTTATTATAAAACTGATGTTTTTTTATTAGACCTCTTACTCTCATCAGAGGCATTTACTACTTAATGTGCAGATGAGGAAAAATATGTAAAACTCAAGCATACTCTTTAAAACTGGCACTTATTAAGAAACTGCAAATAAGTTAAAACTTTTCAACATAAAATAAAATTTGAATTTGTATTTGTTTTTTATTCCGAAACATATTCATGTATCCATGAACCAACATTTCCCAAAGCATGTTTTGCAGCAAATTAATACGACTAACTCTTTGAAAAATTATTGAATGGGTGATAAATACTGAGTTAAGTCAAGTAGGTTTTCATACTACTGAAATTCTTGGGGTCTTTAATATGCAAATGGGATTCGTGAATGTTGAATAGTGCATATTCTCCCAATGCATTTGGCCGGAGAAGTAATCACGTTCCTTTTCTTCCTGAACCTCCAATCATTATCTCCGTGGATGAATATTCTGGGAAACCAAGTGCAGAAATGTTGCTCTAGAAAAATAATTTCCGTTAAGTTAGCAAAGCTTATTCTTTTTTGTTTGATAATTCACTTTGGAGAGTATTAGAAACCCTCCAGTAACACACACACACCTTCATTATTGCCCTGTGCTCACTGTACCATCTCTTTCCCAGGCCCTGTGCCTGGGTGCTATTGGATTTATCCTTTTAGGCACAAAGCATAAAATCCTCTTCTCATTTTTTATTTTTCCCCCTTGATCAGAGCAGAGCAGGTGATTTCTTTTACAACTATTAGCACATTCGTTCAAAGGCATCATTCTGAAGCCTCGTCCAGGTAATTAAGTGTATAAAATTTGATGCTAACATTGAAAAGGCGTGCCAGCTCTAATAGCTAACTTAAGGTCTTGACTCTATCTCTCTTTATAACCTTGAACAAATACTTAACCTGTAAAAATATTATCTTCTTGGGACGCCTGGGTGGCTCAGTTGGTTAAGCGGCTGCCTTCGGCTCAGGTCATGATGCCAGCGTCCTGGGATCGAGTCCCACATCGGGCTCCTTGCTCGGGAGAGAGCCTGCTTCTCCCTCTGCCTCTGCCTGCCTCTCTGTCTGCCTGTGCTCGCTCCCTCTCTCTCTCTCTCTGACAAATAAATAAATAAAATCTTTTAAAAAATATTACCTTCTTCATTTTTAAAAAGGCCATCATGATAGTAACTACCTCACAGTGTACTTAGGAGGATTAAGTGATGCAATGATATAAATTCTCTCTATATTAACACAGTGCAGACCTCAGAGTCAATGTTTGATACATGGAAACTTTTAGTACTGGTACCGTCAGTATGTCCATTTTTTTTAGGTAGTATAGCTAGAATTGTCACATATCACCCAGCAATAAAGCCTTTCTTCAAAGCCTTAGAACACTTGCTCAGTCATCTGTGCATATGCAGTTTTATAAAAGTAATACAGTGCTCATCCAATGGTTGTTCATATTTGTTCTGATGTTGGAAACGAAGGCAGAAGAAAAATTATTAAATTTCCTTACTGCTTGCAGCCCATTGACAAGTCCTTGAAACAGGCAAAGTGACATTTCTTTAGGGACTCAGCTGCGTGGATATTGACACTTTGCTAAGGGCAAAAGGCAATCCCAACCCGCAGGACCCTGTAAGTCTAGTTTAACACGGAAGAACTCCTTTATCTCTACCCCCTGAGACACATGTGGCAATCATCCCCCAAGTATCTGATGCACCATATACATCTGAAAGGTTTCACTGAGTAAGGGATAGGCAAAGCAAGGTAGGGAGAGAGAGGCAGCAGACTAGGTGATCAGGCTCACCAAAAATCCCAGAAATGCTGAGGCGTAACAAAATCAGGGATAAGGGAACACACAAGACCACCCTGCTCCTGGCATCAAACATGGCATCTTTTTATGGCAGTCACAGTGTGACCAACAAAGAATAACCAGATCCCAAAGAAGACGTGAGCCATTAAAGATGTTATCATCAGTCCTTACTCAAATCACGATGTCACAAGAATGTTAAGGCCACAAGTTCCCTGGTCAGTTCTAAATAAAAGACTGTCAGTGGAGGCCCATATAACGTGGCAACACAGTCAAGACCCCTCTCACTGTTGAGAACTTTCTCTGTATCCTTGCTTTATAAAATTCTATCACTTTGCTCACTCTCCTTTGTCCACAGTATTCATTCTTCAACTCCATGAGACAAGAACCTCGCTCTCCCACTCAGTATCATCAACATCTATCCTGGCACTTGACCTGTAAGTGCTTAAAACTACTGAAAAAAAAAAAAAAAAAAAGAATGACCATGGACATAAGTGCACAAAACGATGGGAATTTTGTGAAGAAAACAATTATTATTGTAAACACTTGCATATCTACTGTTACATGCACATCTAATATCATTTTTTCTTTCTCAACCAGGCAGAAAACAGATCTGAAATTCAATAATTTCATAAAACTTAGTTAAGTAAAGAAACATTAAATATTTAATAAAGTATTTTATTAGCAAATAACATTTTTGCTTATGGTGAAATTCTTTTGCTTACATGTCAAAATCATATATTTGACATTGGTTACTTATGTTTTAAATTACTTTGTATTTGAATTATAAACTACAGACAATGTTCTGATTTCCTGATTAGCATGTTATTTGCCTTATTTATCATCTTTTTCGATAATTTCAAGAAATCTCCCTTTTCTAACATTTATGTGCTTTTTAACCCTTTAGCTGAGTTTAAAATAATTGCAGTGTTGTTTGTGCCCTTAATATTTGCTTACTATAATACAAAAAATTACAAAGGAAAGAAATAAAAAACAGAAACCACATTATTAAGTAGCTAAAAAAAATCTAGCACTTTACAAACATTTCCATTTCCGCATTAATAAAACTCACCTAATAAAAACTATCAGGACAATCTGTAATCCCTACAGTTAGGTTTATTATCTGCAACAAGGGAGATTGCTCGCCAGAGAGACCATGGGCTTCTGGGTAAGAGGTAGAGGGAAAGAGTTTTTGTAAAGGCAGGGGTGGCCATAAATGTTTCTGAGGAGAGGTTAACACTTCCACGTTCAGGTCTGGATTTGTTGCTGTCATGAAGCAAGAACAACTTAATAATGAGTTTCCAGCAGTCTTGATGAGAAGTACCAGAGAGAGGCTGGAGCCATCACTGGCAAGAAAGTAGTCACTCAAATAAAAAGGATAATTATGAGACTTAAATGTTATAGATACGAATTTGGGAGAAATACCATTTCCTATTAAGTTTAGCAGAATCGATTACATAGAGTGATTATTAGCAAGACCAAATTTTCATCTAATTTTTATATATTTAAATATCATTCACTTATTTATTTGCCTCTATCAGTAGACTTCAAGTTCTTTGCCTTATTCATTTTTAAATTCCCAGGCTTTATCTGAGATATAGTAAAATACCAATAAATATCTGTTTATGGGGAAGACGAAAGAAAGAAATGAATGAAGACCTTAAGTAATGTACATTTTACCATTACATCACAAAACCATAGTGAACTGAATTCCATGCATAAAGGAAATGAGTCTAAATCCTTTTGTATGTGGGATTTTGTAGCCTTCTTCTTGGTTAAACAATTGTATGTTGATGCAAAAATCAAGCAATATAAAATTAGCTTAAAACATTTGCTGATAAGGGTGACAGGCTGGCTCAGTCAGTAAAGTGTGTGACCCTTGATCTTGGGATCATGAGTTTGAGCCCCATATTGGGTACAGAGATTACAAAAAAAAAAAAAAAAGCTAATAAACGTATTACTCTTTTCTCCTCAGTATGCATCTTTCTTTAAATTATGAAAATCAACTGTCAAAACTGTCTCAAAAATGTTATGTAATGGTCTAATCTTCCACAAGTCTTTAACTTTATAAGATCATCTAAAAGAGATGTGACTGAATATATTGATTTATAGAAATGAGTCTGTCAGGGAGTCATTAGGGAAAACTAGCAGTGGATTTGTTTTCTGAAGTTGCTTTCTCTGAGAAATAGATTAGAGACCCCTGTAAATTATGAGAAACTTATAGTCTTAAGATATTGTAATATGCATTTTTAAAAAATCCTGGATCTTTCAAGCATTATTGAATTTACTGGTTTGTTTTGACACCCTCCCCTCCCCCTGCCCTTTTAATTGGAATGCTTGTGTTTTCTGAACAACAGCAAAGATGGAAAACAAGAGAGGGGGAAAAAATGTAAAGTTTTTCAGAAATGAGATTACAGAGCCATCTCTTCTGGTAAACAATAAAACACTACAAATAGATGCAAGTATGTATGCCAGAAGTCTATTAAAACTGTTTTTATATTTATAATAACAAAATATTTAATTATAATCTATAAGTTCATACATTTAAAAAGGTATGGGTGTCTAAGATTTTTGAGAGATTTAAAAAAAATAATTATGATTTTTGTTGTTAAAAATATTTCGGTACATTTATTATAACCTTAACACATCATAAAGTGGTGTTTTATTGGATTCTTGATACCGATGACTGGAAGAATTTAATCAGCTATGTTTAATGCTTCAAAAATTGTTTTTAGTATCATCTGAACAATAAATCAGAGCACAGTGCATATAAAATATTTAAATTTAGATTTTTGTTTGTTTGTTTGTTTCAAGTTTTTATTTAAATTCCAGTTAGTTACCGTACAGTGTTATATTAGTTTCAGGGGCAAAATTTAGTGATGCATCATTTACATACAATACCCAGTGCTCATCACAAAAAGTGCCCCTCATCCATTTATCCCATCCCCACCCACTGTCAGTTCATTCTCTATAGTTGAGAGTCTGTTTCTTGGTTTATCTTTCTCTTTTTTTTCCCCCATGCTCATCTGTTTTGTTTCCTAATTCCATATATGACTGAGATCATATGGTATTTGTCTTTCTCTGACTTATTTTGCCTTGCATAATACACTCTAGCTTCATCCATATTGTTGCAAATGGCAAGATTTCATTTTTGATGGTTGCATAATATTCCACTATATATATATATATATATATATATATATATATATATATATATACACACCACAACTTCTTTTTTTTTTAAGATTTTATTTATTTATTGGACAGAGAGAGATCACAAGTAGGCAGAGAAGCAGGCAGAGAGAGAGAGGGGGGAGTAGGCTCCCTGCCAAGCAGAGAGCCTGATGCGGGGCTCGATCCCAGGACCCCGGGATCATGACCTGAGCCGAAGGCAGAGGCTTTAACCCACTGAGCCACCAAGGCACCCCACACCACAACTTCTTTATCCATTCATCAGTCAATGGACACTTGCACTCTTTCCATAGTTTTGCTATTATAGATAATGCTGCCATAAACACTGGTGTTCATGTACATCTTCAAATTAGTATTTTTATGGCCTTTGGGTAAATACCTAGTAGTGTGATTGCTGGGTCAGAGGGTCCATTTCTGGGTTTTCTATTCAGTAAAGTCACAGGATACAAAATCAAATACCGAAATCTATTGCATTTGTATACACCAATAATGAAGCGGGAGAAAGAGAAATCAAAAGAACCAATCCCATTTATAATTGCACCAAAAACCATAAGATACCTAGGAATAAACCTAACCAAAGATTTAAGAAATCTATACTCTGAAAACTATAGAACACTTATGAAAGAAATTGAAAGAAATGAAAAGATATTCCATGCTCACGATTAGAAGAAAAATAGTCTTAAAATGTCAATGCTACCCAAAGCAACTTACACGTTAAATGCAATCCCTATCAAAATGCCACCAGCATTTTTCACAGAGCTAGAACAAACAATCCTAAAATTTGTATGGGACCACAAAAGACCCCAAATAGCTAAGCAATCTTGAAAAAGCAAAGTTGAAGAAATCACAATTCCAGGCTTTTTCATACTATACTTTTATAATCCTTTGTATTTGTGTGGTACCAGGTGTTATTTCTCCTCCTTCATTTCTGGTTTTGTTTATTGAGTCCTCGTTCTTTTTTCTTTATGTGTTTGTCTAGAAGTTTATCAATTTTGTTTATCATTTCAAGAACCCAGCTCCTGGTTTCATTGTTCTGTTTTATTGGGGTATTTTTAGTCTCTATTTCACTGATTTCTCCTCTAATATTTGCTATGGTTTTGGGCATCTACTGGCTTTGGACTTTGTTTTTTTGTTTCTCTAGTTCCTTCAGGTGTAAGGTTAGGTTGCTTACTTGAGATTTTTCTTGTTTCTTGAGGTAGGTCTGTATGGCTACAGCCATTGGTTAGATTGACTCATTTTTTAAAAAGATTTTATTTATTGGAGAGAGGGAGAGAAAGTATGTGCATGAGCAGGGCTGGAGGGGGCAGTCCAGAGAGAGAGGGAAAAGCAGACTCCCCACTGAGCAAGAAGCCCTATGTGGGGCTCTATCCCAGGACCCTAGATCATACCCTGAGCCAAGGGCAGATGCTTAACTGAATGAGCCATGCAGGTGCCCCCTACAGTTACTCATATTATTTAGCCTCCAAGTATTTAGGTTCTTTCTAGATTTTTCCTGTGATTCATTTCTAGTTTCATACCATTATGGTTAGAAAAGATGCATGATATGATTTCAATCATTTTGAATTTCCTGAGACTTGTTTTGTGGCCTAATACATGACCTACTCTAGAGAAAGTTTCTTGTACACTTGAAAAGAATGTGTAATCCACTGCTTTTGGATGGGATGTTCTGAATATACGTGTTAGATCCATCTGGTTTAATGTGTCATTCAATTCTAGTGTTTCTTTGTTGATTTTCTGCATGGGCAATCTATCCATTGATGTAAATGGGGTGTCAAAGTCCCCTACTATCATTGTATTACTGTTAATTTCTTCCTTTATGTCTGTTAATAGTTGCTTTACATATTTAGGTGCCCCACCAAAAAACTACTACACTGATTAATGAATTCAGTAAAGTTGTGGGATATAAAATCAATATAGAGAAATCGGTTACATTTCTAGACACGTAGAAAGCGGCAGAAAGAGAAATTAAGAAAATAATCCTATTTAAAATTGCATCAAAAACTATAAAATACCTAGGAATAAACCTAACCAAGGATATAAAAGACCTATATTCCAAAAACAGTGCTGAAAGAAACTGAAGATAGTGCAAACAAATGGAAAGAGAATCCATGCTCACGGATTGGAAGAACATTTAACATTGGATTATTAAAATGTCCATACTACTCCAAGCAATCTGCAGATTTAATGCAATCCTTAACAAAATACCAACAACATTTTTCACAGAACTAAAACAAAGAATACTAAAATGTGTGGAGCCAAAAAAGATCCCGAATAGCTAGAGCAATCTTGAAAAAGAAGAACATACCTGGAGTTCCTACAATAACGCATTTAAAGATATACTACAAAGTTGTAGTAATCAAGACAGTATGATACTGACAGAAGAACAGAATAAAAAAATCAACAGAACAGAAGAGACAGAAGAGAATAAACCCACAATTACATGGTCAGTTAATCTATAACAAAGGAGGCAAGAATATATAATGGGGTAAAGACATTCTCTTCAACAAATGGTCTGGGAAATCCAGACAGCTATAGGCAAAGGCAAAACAAAACAAAACACCAACTAGCCATTTTCTTATGCCATATGCAAAAATAAACTCAAAGTGAATTAAAGACCTAAATGTAAGACCTGACCATAAAACTCCTAGAAGAAAATACGGGAAATAATTACTTTGACATCAGCCTCTAGCTAGGACACCTGAGGCCAGGGAAACAAAAGCAAAATTAAATTATATTAATTACTGGGGCTATTCCAAAACAAAAGTCTTTTGCACAGTGAAGGAAAGCTTCAATAAAACCACAAGGCAACCTACTAAATGGGGAGGAGAAGACATCTGCCACTGATATATCTGATAAGGAATTAATATTCAAAATATACAAAGAACTTATACGACTCTTCAAATCAGTTTTTTATCCTCTGGATAAATATCTAGTCATGCAGCTGTTGGATTATGCACCCTGATGTTTAAGGCAGCATAACTAACAACAGCCGAACTATGGAAAGAACCCAAGTGTCTCTCAGCTGGTGAATGGATTAAGAAATGTGATAGTCATATATATATAACTACTATATTTGTTGTTATGTATGTGACGTGGTATGTACATATACTACTATATTTTATTGTTATAGATATACAACAAAATACTACTCAGCCATCAAAAAGAATGAAATCTTCCCATTTGCAATGACACAGATGGAGCCAGAGTGCGCTACACAAAAGAAGTCAGTCAGATAAAGACAAATACTGCACGATTTCACTCATTTGCAGGATTTCAGAAACAAAACAAATGAACAAACAAAAAAAGAGAAAGAAAAACCCAGACTCTTAAATGCAGAGAACACAGCAACGGTTGCCAGAAAGGAGGCAAACTGATACAGAGGATGAAGAGCACACGAACTGCAATGAGCACTGAGCAATGTCCAGAACTGCTGGATCGAACGGCACACGGGAAACGAACAGAACACTCATGTTATTTATGCTTCTTAAGAACACACACTCACTATTAACTTCCAGAGCAGTCTTCAGTACACACTTCTGTACAATTTTACACTGATTAATAAAGAGTATAACTAGTAGATTAAGGGGCGCCTGGGCGGCACAGTCAGTGAAGTGTCCAGCTCTTCGCTTCATCTCAGGTTCTGATCTCAGGGCCATAGGACTGAGCCCACGTCAGGCTCCACACTCAGAATGGAGTTTGCTTGAGATTCTCTCTCCCTCTGTCCCAGCCACTCATGCTCATCTTCTTTCTCTCTAGAATAAATAAATAATAATTTTAAAAAATAATAATAGATTAAAGCGGAAAGAACTACAAGACAAAAATTCTCTGAGGCAGTACAAAGGCAAGCTCTAAATCAGAGGCGATAAAAAACAAGGAGACTATAGGAGTATGAAGCGTGTAGTGCTCATAGTTTAAGAAGCATTAAGCAGCCTCTAAGTGCTACCCAAAATGAACATGAACCCTCACTCCAAAGGCTTATTTGCCTCAGTCCCTAGTATCTGATAAGACATGTCTAGCTTTTAATAAAAAAAATCAGAAATCACGATAAAGGCAAGAAAAACCAGGCTGACCAGATAAAGCAAACACCAGAACCAGACTTAACAGATATTGTTACTATCAGACAGAAGAACTTAAGATAATATAATTCATACATTAATGCTTTAATGGGAAAGAGACGTCACAACATAAGCAGACAGGTGGAAACTCTAAAAAACAACCAAAAGGGAACTGTAGACATTAAATCCCAGGGGCAGAAATGAATGCCTTTAACAGAGAACCATTCTAGACTTGAAATTGCTGCGTCCGCAATCAGCGAGCTTGGAGCTGGCCAAGAGAATCTTCCCAGACCGCCTCACAAACAGACAAGGCGAACCCGAAACAATACCATCAAGAACCGTGAAGAACAGCGAACTGTATAAGCCAGTCCACAGTCGGACCCGAAAGGGAAAAAAGGAATGGAACCAAGTGTGTGGAGCAGCGAGCGCTCAAGCTCTGCCCACGGACAGGCTCCACGAAGCCCAGGGAGCACCAGGCAGGAAAAGGCCAGCGCGCGCACGCAAGGACTTTCAAAGACATTGCGTTGGAAATTATATACCAAAGAAGCCAGAAAAAGAAGAGGAGCAAAAAATAAATGCAAAGCATAAGAAATCATAAACAGGAAGTATTAAATCAAAGTATATAAATAATAATTTAAATGGAAATAGTCTAAATACACCCATGAAAAGACAAAGAATGTCGGGGTAAACAAAGCATAAGACCAACAATTTGCCATCTATGAGATGATGTTTAAAGACACAGGCTGTTTAAGGGTAAAAAAAAAAAGCTAGAGTAACTATTAATTTGAGACAAAACTGACCATTAAGAATAGGGAATTGTACAAGAGGTAAGATCAGCAATGATATATCCTAAATATGTCAAAATATGTGAGGAAAACATTGAACAATTTAAAAGAAAATAGACAAATCGACCAATACAGTTGGAGACATCAGCATTGTTCTGTCAGTAATGACAGGAGAAACGAAGGCAAAAGAAAAATGAAATTTCCTGGCTACTTTCAGCCCATTCACAAGTCCTTGAACAGGCAGAGTGACATTCCTCTAGGAACTCAGCTGCCTGGATATTAATGCTCCGCAAAGGGCAAAAGGCAATCTTAGCCAAACCCCAGGATCCTGTAAGTCTATTTTAATATAAAAATTCCTTTGGAAATTTCCTTTATCTCTAAACCCCCCAAGATGTATGCACACAACCCACAGATGTACATCTGAAGGGCCTCATGACTAAGGTTTTATTAGACAGTAATGACTAATTAGACAGTAATAAATGACCTTTCCTAACAATAGCTAGCCCCTCAAGATCCTGGAAACCTTGTTTCCAAAAGTCCTTTAGAGACTCATGCTAATCCCTAACCCACTCCCAACCTCCAGGTATATAATTGCCACCCCTCACCACCTCACAACCTCAGGGCAGCTCTTTGGGCCCACAGGTCCTATCCCTCTGCTTTAATAAAACCACGTTTTGCACCAAAGCTATCTCAAGAATTCTTTCTTGGCTGTCAGCTCTGGAACCCAACATCTTTCCTACATCAAATAACTAATAGATCAAGCAGAGAATCAGCAAGGATAGAGATGACCTGAACAGCACTGTCACTCAATCTGACATGATTAATACTAGGGTGATAACACCAGCAATATATGATGAATTAGGAAGTATCCCTCTGCCTTTTATTTTCTGGAATAGATTATGGAGAATCTGTATCATTTCTTCCTTTAATGTTTGGCATGATTCACTAGTGAAATCATAATAACCTGGTGATGTCTTTTTTGGAAGGTTTATTTATTGATTCAGTATTTAAAATGAATGTAGACTAATTAAAATTATTTCTCTTTTTGTGAATTTTGGTAATTTGTATATTGCAAGGAATTTGTTCACCTTATCTAAGTTATCAAATTTGCAGGCATACAGATATTCCTTTATTACCCTTTGAATTTCCCTGATATGACCTCTTTCAATTTTCCATTTTTATACTAATGATTTGTGTCTCTCTCTTTTTTTCTTGATTACACTTGCTCACAGTTTGTTAATTTAATGATTTTTTCATGGAAATAGTTTTTGATTTTTAAACTTACTCTACTGTTTGCCTACTTTCAATATTATTAACATCTGCTCTTTTACTATTTCTTCTACTTTTTTAGATCTAAATTGTTCTCTATTTTCCTAAGGTACAAGCTTAGTTTTTTTATTTTATTTTTTTTATGTTTTATTTTTTTAAGATTTTATTTATTTATTTGACAGACAGAGATCACAAGTAGGCAGAGAGAGAGGAAGGGAAGCAGGCCCCCTGCTGAGCAGAGAGCCCGATGCTGGGCTCAACCCCAGGACCCTGGGACCATGAGCCGAAGGCAGAGGCTCTAACCCACTGAGCCACCCAGGCGCCCCGGTTTTTTATTTTAGATATTTCCTTTTTTTCTAATACAAGCATTTGGTGTTATAAATTTCCATACTGCTTTCACTGAATTCCACGGATTTTGTTAAGTACTTCTTTGAGATAGGTTCCACACCCAGCATGAAGCCCAACACAGGGCTTGAACTCAGGGACTCAGATCAAAACCTGAGCTGAGATCAAGAGTTGGATGCTTAATAGACTGAGCCACCCGGTGTTCTTGATAAGTATTATTTTCACTTCCATTTACTTCAAATATTTGCTTCCAATTTCTCTGGAGACATATCAGTTATTTAGAAGTGTATTTTTAAAAATTTTCAACATTTGGGGATTTTCCAGTTACCTGGAATGCAGTCTACTTGATGAAAGTTCCATGTAAGCTTGACAAAAATGTGTTTTACTCTGAGTCAAGTTTTTTATTTTGTTAATTAAATTCAGCTCGGCTATGTACAGAAGTCAATTTTATCTAATTGATACTCAAACAGACACATTCTGGACTTCAACAAATTTAAAAGAACAGAAATCATACCAAGTATGTTCTCAGAGCACAGTAAGATTAAACTAAAAGTTAATAATAGAAAGACAGCTGGAATATCTTGTAAACATTAAATCATATATTGCCTACTTTCTATTTTGGCTAGTTTTACTGTTTCATTAATTTTTTTTTCTGTCCAAACTCCCTAATTCTAGTTTGAATCTATTAAAAATTAGATGAGGCTCTTTTTACATTCCAGATCATGCTCTACTTATAAATAGCGCTTGAAACTTTCCTGAAGCATAACTTTGAAGTCTCCTATTTATTTATTTTTAAAGATTTTATCTGAGAGAGAGCACAGGCACACACGGGTGTGGGGAGGGGCAGAGGGAGAGTGAGAATCTGACTCCCTGCTGAGCAGGGACCTCAATCCGGAACTCAATTTCAGAACCCCTGGTAGGAGTTAGGTAGTCAGGGCTGGGGTCCCCAGCAAGAAAATAGGGAGTCAGGACAGCTAAAAATAAAGTAGCACTGACATCCTGTTTTGCAGCTTAGACAGGACCTCACTGGCATTCTACTTTGCAGCCTTTGCAGAAATGACTTCTGCAAAACGTCCTAAAATAAGACAATTCACCACAGAAGGATTTGTCAGTATCATGGGCAAGGGTCAGTTAAGACCAAAGCCCCCAGATGTCAGGAAAAATAAGACCATCAGCACATGGACATTCACCTAATAACTGGTAGACAGATACGTGACCAAAGCCCTGATTGGGATGACCCAACACACCCTGATTGCTTAAGACAGTTCTGCCAAGGATCTCATAAAACCCCTGAACTCAGAACTCGGGGCGCAACCCACTCAGATCCCCCTTCCTCTCTGAGAGCTTTGTACTCTTGCTCAATAAACTTTGCTCTGCTAACCACCACTCTTCCTCTGGTCTACTCTTCTTTACAGCTGTGTTGATGAAGTTTTAGAATACAAGTGAGGTTTGGTGGGGTGAGGTCCGGAGCCGATGACCAAGAAAGAATTGAGACATCTTTGGTGCAAAATGATGGTTAGTTAAAACACCAGGACAGGACCTGTGGGCAGGAAGAGCTGCTGCCCTGGGATTGTGAGGGGTGGCAGGTTTTGTACCATGGGGATGGGGGAAGGAAAAGGGAGGTTTCAACAGAACTTTCATATGCTAAAGAGGACCTACAAAATACCGGATACCAGAGGCCTTGCCATTGTCAAGGTTGTTTTTGCCCTTTTTAGCAAGGCATTAACATTCAGATGCATGGGAGATTCCTAAAGAATGTCATAATAGGTCCCAACCAGGAGTGGGAGTGGGGGAAGGTTGTAGGGTATCAGCTTTTGCTTTGTCCTCATCCAGCCTTCTGTTCCCTCATCAGCGTGACCAAGAACCTCAGGCTTTAAGGGGACACGAAGTCCTCTAACACCTGAGATAATGACTTGAACCAAAGGCAGACACTTAACTAACTGAGCCACCCAGGTGCCCCTGAAGTCTCCCGTGTATTTATTTTTATTTTGTTACAACTTTTATTCTATTTTCATGTCTACCATTAAGAAAACGACTTTTAAAACAGAACTTAAGCAGTTCACTTCCTACTTGTCTTCACTTCTCAAGATAATTTTAAAAATTTCAAAGAGTTATTACTTAAATCAACTTTTCCCTCTCCTGCTGATATTAACCATTTTCCCTAATGAGATAAGTTAACAATTACGCAAAGTAGTTGTCGAAGAGATGGCTGTAAAGGACAATAAACATTAGCAAGATTTAGACTTCTCTTGCATATTTCTGTCATTCTGCCTCTGAAAGAATCCTTAAAACCTCTACTCTGCTCTAAACCAAATTAAGAATTCAACTTCTATAGATCTGCTGTCTGATCTAACAGTTTTGCAATGCAATTTTTTTCCCTTAAAAACCCTGAAAAAATGGTACCATATTTCCAAAGTTGGGGGAAAGAACTAATGGAAGAAAAGGGTTATAACCTTTTATATAGTAGGTTGTGCAGATAAAGCTGAGCACATAAAGAGTTTTCAGGGAGCAGTTAACAACTTTGAGAGAGAACATCTTTAAGTGAGAATCCGTTTTGATGTCTCATCATCAAGTTAAAACCAGCTGACTTTTGATTTGTTTTCTGTTGTTATAAAACTCTTCTTACAAACGTTAATTTTAAACTTTATCATGTCACAGTTGTCCTAAAGTGTTCATTGTTATATGAAGTAAATTTTTCATCATGTACAAAGATACATTTACATAATGTATGGATTTTATAGAAAGTGGGAGTTCTTCCAGGAGGAGGTTGAAGATTCAACATGGGAAACTTGCTCCAAACAAGAAAGAGAGGCCATCCTTCCTTGAGGCTGTAAGGAAGTAACCAAGTTTCACAAATTAACAAGACAAGGAGTGCCCTCAGGTGGTTTTGCAGGGGACCCAAAGCAAAGCTGATGGACAGGAACTGATCAACCGTTTAATGACCTCAGGCAGTTAATCCAAAACCAGCATCCGTCCATCAGATAGTAAAATTGCTGAGCTCAGTCCCTTTGTTGCCCACATAACATGCCTTTAGGAAGTCAAGAGAAACTAGACAGCTCAAGACCAAAACACACCCAATATACTCACTTCATCCAAATGACGCCACAGTCAACAGGGATAACTGACTTCCATACAGTAGTGAAATGTGTCTGATTCAGAGGTTTCCTTTGGCTTCCACGCCGAATCCCAATTCAGTGCTTTGTGTCTGTTGCTGTTGCATTACACTTGTTGTAGGATGCCAGTTACTCAGTTCTGTGCTGTGAGTCGCTATTGTAATGTTCCACTACGGCGTATGATATAAAAACCGTGCAACGTCCTATTCCAACCTTGATATCATTCAGGTAATTATATCCGTGGAGGGATTCACAGAAATACAAGGGACTTTCTGGACGGAGAAAACTTCTGTATGTAGGCGGGGTGTAGGTTACACGAAAGTAAGCATCTGTAACAAGTCTGTAAAAGTTATTACATGATACACTGAAGATGTGAGCATTTCATTACGTGTACATTATACTTCAATAAAATTTTTATGCTGAAAGTTGAGATAAAATCAGTAAGTTATACAGAGTGATTATCAAGTATGTTCCTCTATTATACCACGTGGAAATGTTGGGATTCAAAGCCAAAGGCTACAAAAGAATTCCTGAGACATTTTGGATGCCCCAAAGCGATGGTTTTTACTAGAGCACAGGTACAGGACCGGTGGCCAGAAGGAGGTGCACTAGGGCTGTGAGGAGAGCTGATGACACACTTTGGCATTGGGGGAGGTAAAGACAAACGGAAGTTTCCAAAAGGACTTTCATGTGCTAAAGAAGACTCCCGGGGCACTGGAGGCCTGGCTATTGTCACGCTAAGGCTGTTTTTTCTTCCACCAAGACAGGAACTGTAAGGTTGCGAGTTCCTGGAGGAAGGTCACACTCGGCCTCAAGTATTTGCCAGTGGGCTGAAGGTTACAAGGAAATTTAATTTTATCTACATTTCTCTTCCCTCTCTTCCCCACATCATTATATATTCGTAATATGGAGAAAAACAACATTACAAAATAACTGTACTCATAGCTTGGAAAGAAAACATTCTCTTATATTTTAAATAAAAGAGAAAAGCAAAACCTGTCTGTAATGGAATTATGCAGTGGCCAGTAAACATACAACCCTCACATTTATTTCCTATTCTTGACGAGAGATAAACGAATTTGAAAGCTGGGTAATGCCTAAATATATCTAACAGTGTCACCGCCTTTAAAAAAGTACTCACATTAAAAGTGTCATGCATACCCCAAGTCAAATTACAGGTCTATGTTAGAGAACATCTCCAAAATATTTTCAAACCAAGCTACATATCAAAAAGAGATGTACAGAAGACAAACTTTTGAAAAAACCCTATGTGTACTTTTGATTTTTCTCAGATACAAATATCTGAGGATAACTTTATAGAACATGTATATTTTAGACATTTCTAAAGCTTCTGGTCTCTTTGATATATGAGTATTCAGAATGTACCTTCTTTTCAAATCATTTGAAAAGAAAATTTCACATTTGGTCTTCTGAAGAAAGCTTTCACAGCTGGCTGCTTTGAGTATTTCCAGATACGGTTTTCCAAATAAAACTATATTTTCTGTTAAGGACATTTTCTCCTGGAGTGCATCAACTTTCTTCCACAGTAAGTCATCTTAAATTCCCATTTAAATTCCCTGACTAGTTTCTACAGAGATACAAATCAGTGCATGGTATGATGCAATCAAAATTAACTACACAATGTCATCACCCATGTCTTTCCCAGAGAATGTTGCTTGCAAGCTCAAAGCATAAGAATTCTAAAAACAATCCTCCTACCCTTTTCTTTACTTATAAAATATGTAATATTTGGACTATATTTCAAATAACGTTTGCATAAAAGAGGCTGCACACATAATACTATGTTATTTGATGACTTAAAAATAATTTTGTAGTCAGAGTATAATGTGAAATAACATAACTGAACCAATGATTCTAAAGTAATATATTCGTGTCAATCTGTAGCAAATATTATATATAAAAATAATTTTTATTTCCTAAATACTATTTAGCAAGTATGTTAGTATTTCAATTGCTAACACCGAAATGATTTTTTATTTATTCCTCTCTATATATTACTCCTTCTATGAGGCTTAGTTTATATTTACGTTTTTTGCATTTTTTACTAATATTAAGAAGGCCTGAAAGACATGAGTGATTTTCTTGATAAGAAACAACTCCATCCCTCTCTTTGAGGAAGCTATAGTAACCCCTAATGAGACACTGGATACCACTTCTTTGGCACAGACCTGGATATCTTATGGCTGCATGTTTTTTGGAAAGAAATGGGCACTAATATTTACAGTTTGCAAAGGTAATATTTTGAGTTGTGTAAATAAATGTGATATCTATAAGCACTGCTATGCTTTAAAATACTGTGACAAAGAGATATAGCCAATAAACCTTATAGTTATTTTAACCTGTGCTATATCTACATATTCTTGATTTTAAAGATTGAGCACTTATACGGAGTTTAAGGGAATAATTCATTCCCTTTTGAGTGCAAGATATGCTCACAGTGCCTACCTAAAATGATTGCAAAGAATGAATTATTTCTAGGCTTTTACCTTTCTTTTAAAAAAATACTTATTTACTTGAGAGAGAGAAAGAGAGCACAAGAGGGGAGGGTCAGGTGGAGAAGCAGATTCCACACTGAACAGGAAGCCCAATGCAGGACTCGATCCCAGGACTCAATCCCAGGACTCCAGGATCATGACCCGAGGCAAAGGCAGTTGCTTAATCAGTTGTGCCACCCAGGTGCCCGTGAGATTTTTAGTTTTAATGCCATGCCATTATACCAAATAATCATCAGACTAATAAAGAATTTATTACAAATTCACCTATGCTTTGGAACTGTGAGTTTCTAGATAAAGTCTTTATCACTACTGGTCTATTCATTTTCCTCTGAAAATTTCATATGTATTCCTTTCTCTAAAACTTTACTTACATACCATTTACCCTTGTATTGAATACTTTATCTTCCCTATCATCTGAAACAAAGTTTAATGTTACCCAGAATCAGAAACCTTACTGAGAAAGCAAGAGAATTTAAAAGAAACAGACTGATTCAGCCTGAGGCCTACTTCTACAAATGAGTAAATTGGGATTCATTAGGGTTTGGATTATCACAAGTAACTAACATGAGGAGATAGATGACAATGACCAGAACAAAACCATTTTCAGTGGTTCATAACCCATCCCTCCTATCTTTTCACTATAATTAAAGGTATTCTTAAAAACACTCGGTATTTAATAATAAGAACGAGGACTTGAACACACCTTTCTTTACTTAATAGTCTCTAAGGGAATATGTATACTTCCTTTTCTCTCCTCAAACCTCTAATATCAAAGCCTACAACACATTCTCTCATCTGATGATGTCTCTTACATTTCACTGAGAAAACAGGTACAATCAAATAGGTGTTACCTCATTGTCCTAACACATTCCAGAATTCATTCCTACATTCTTTGCTTCCCTTTTTGTTACAGTGGAAGACATTCTGCTTCTGTCAAGGTCAGCCCATCACTTTTGACCTTAATCCCATCCACTAACCTACCACATGCTTTCATGTAGCCATTATCCACCATGTTTTTTCTGCATTTTCATTTCTCTATTCTTAATAGTTCATTCTTATTATCATACATATGTGTTTTAAGAAAGAAGAAAAAACAATTAACACATGTGTAAACCTAACACCTTGATGTTTTTCCTTAATTTGGGTCTCTAGCTTGTTGCAGGACTCTTACAGGGGGACAAGGTAAGTTCAGCACTTTGTACTACCAGCCGCCCATGGCTGGCCTTTGGACCGGAGTTGTGTTGCTCAGTGGGCCCCTACTCGGTTCTCATTTGATCAGTGCGCTAAGTGCGATGCCGCCTCTTGTCAAAACACTACAGGCAGCAGAGGTGGGATCAGGAATCCTGTGCCTCCTATGTCTTCAGGCGCCAGCACGTAGGACGTTAACCAAACCCTTTGTCCCTGCTCTGTGACACATACCAAGTATTTCTCCATGAATGTCTGCACCCTGTTTCCTCTGAGGATGCAAGGCCACACTGCTCTACAATATCAATGGGCCTTTCTTTCCTTCTGGATTTTACTTGTTTATTTGAAAGTGTGAGAGAACATGAGCAGGGTAGAGGGGTAAAGGGAAAGGAAGAGGAAGAAACAGGCTCCTGACGGAATAGGGAGCCCAATATGGGGCTTGATCTCAGGACCCGGGGATCATGACCTGAGCCAAAACCAGCTGCTTAACCGACTGAGTCACCAAGGTCCCTTTCTAATTTGATGTCCTCTCTTGCCTCAGTCACTGTGTTGATGATGTATTCTCCCAGGTAGATTTTAAACCACGCTGAAAGGAGGATGTATTTTCCTTGTCTTGCCTCCCAATATGCACCACCCAATATATGAAAGATGGGATGTGGTCAACATTGTAGGAGATCACATTCTAGGGATGAAATAGGTTCAGCTAGACTTCAAGAGGAGATGAGGTTGGAAGATGTGTTGTTTTGCATTTACAATACACTGTACATGTTGAGTGGTAAATTCAACATGACAAGAAAATTAATTAACATTCCTATTTTCCTCCATTCCTTAAGTAAGATTTTTTTTTTCTAGTCATCCACTAAACACAATACCAACCTATGAGAGAGTCTTTGAAAGCCAGTATTCAAAAGCAACACAATGGGTTAGAAAACTTCATGAGTAACGAGTAATAATTCTATCTACTAACTATCTTAAATTTTCATCGATAAGTCACTATAATTCAAAGGAGTCCATGAATTCTGTTATATATTTTTACATGGAATTGTTTATATAAAGAGGAAGCCTGCAACATAGTACTTTGCCTCACACATCCTAGAAGAACCCAGAAAGGGTAGTTATTATTACTACATGAGGCAAAGAAAATTTGGAAGAAATGAAGTCTGGGTATTCAACAGGTCTTAAAACAAGTGGTCCAAATTGGCAAAATAATAATAATATATTGGAAAATATTATGGGAGATTATTGTATGCAAAATAATAAAATATATGAAAAAATAAAAATGATAGTTTACCATACATCTTTGATAATATTTGAGAGGAATTTTAGGGGATATTTTTGGAATTTATTAGTAGCAATTAAGCCAATAAGGGGGGACAAATACTAACTCAAGGAAAAACACATTACACAAAAGAAATGCAGTCAGAGTATTCAATGTCACATCTCCACTAGAGACTATTTAAGCAATAAATATTAGCTTTCCAAAACACATGTGATATACGTAGAGAGGATGGACATGAAAATATTTAGGGAGTATAAAGACAGAGGAGAGAACCCCCATCTTCTGCAGTAAGAGGCCGTGGATAAGGCCTAATACTGAAAAACCACAAAAAATCAGTGTAAAGGTATTATTTAGCAATCTGGAGGTAGATTGAAGAGTTCAATGGTCAATGCAGTTGTCTGTGGGGAGCAGAAATAAGAGGTGATAAGACATAATGAAAGGGGCATTGTTTTTACTACTAGTCACATAGATCAACTTTATTTTTAAAACATGTATGTTAACAAATTTGATAATAGTGACATTTTACAAGTATCCTAAAAATAACCACTTGATTTCTACACAAATTCATTTTTCTTATCAATGTAACCAGCTGTTCTTTTTTTATGTTGTATTTCTAACGGAGTTCTCTATAGCTAGACATGGTAAAGTAAAAATGGATGTGTCATAAATAAATATAATTTCCATAAGTAGTTCTGCTTTTGCTCCCTCCTTTAAATATAAAGAAGAATACCTTTGAGATAAATTCATCAATTTTTCTCTTTCCTGTATTTGTATTTTTAACATGTGATTTTAAGACATATTGGTAAATTAAAAAAAAAATAAGTGGCTGATGACTGGCTATATAGAGAACAACATAAGCCTCATTAGAGCCTATTTTCATTTTTTTCTGATAAATATGCAAAGTGCCATAAAGTACATTTTGGTTGTCACGTGCTGCCATACTATAAAATGACTGATGTTTTTCTTCTGAAGTGTCCTTTACATCATAGGCTATATCTTTGGTCAAAACACAGATACTACTGTAATTGTCATCATAACCAAATCTGTCTTTGATTTCTTTAATTCTTCAGACTGAGCATCTGATCTTAAAGTATAACCATGACTTTTGTAGCTGCATTAGACACTTTCTAAACAACTTTTGCCTTTACCTTGAATCATTTTTCCAGGTTTGCAGGTTTTACGTTCCTAGTCTGATCTCATAAGTTAATCTCTTTCCGTTTTCTCTGGAGTTTCATCTTCAGGGGAGGACAATTTTTTGCAAACAGAAGTCTGGAACGTAGCAAGTCAGGTGAAGATGCCAAGTCAAGAGTTGGCTAAATTCTCTCAGCAGGTCTGTGGTCTGCTCTGCTCCTAGCACATGCGGATCCATCTCTTGCTTCTCTAAGATTCAAAGTCCACCTTCCGTTGACCCTGGGGATGGCTGTGTTTAGTAGAAATTAGGAAATTAAATAAATCAGCACTTTATTTTGTGATCTGCGGGGAACCAGGTGTGCCCTAACCCCACATGGCGGGAAGCGGGAAGGGTCACGGACACAGAAACATCGCTTCCAGTCTTCGAACTGGTGAAATTTTCAAACAGGAAGGCCGTTAGACTGAGCCGGTTCTCATGCCTTGGTAACCTACGTAAGCCAACCAAAACCTTAAGCCAGAGTCAATGCATTCCAACCTGAGAAAATCGAACAAGACCAGCCAATCCCAAAGCCAACTTTCCCCAATAAGGCATGGCTTAAACTATGGTTCATCGAGCAGTGTCCTTGCTTTGCTGCTTCATCTTCTGAATAAATCCTCCCATTCCACCTCCCACCCCATCACTCCGCAACCCAGCTCCTGCCGATCTCAGTGGGATGCTCCCAACTACCTTCGGTTTGGCTCTGCATGATTCAAAGGGACATACGCTCAAATAAACTCTGAAGAGGAGTCTGGTGCCTCAGTTTACCTTTCAACATAACCTTTTCCGGGAATTGGCTCCCAAATACATATAGGTGGTCGTCTGAATAGAAATACGCACGTGTGCCTCCAGAGTGGATGGTTATGTAATGCACAGGTAACACCTCTTCCAACAAGTAGAAAAAGTAGCAATATGTACAGAGAAAGTTCTGAGTTTGCGGAAATACAATGAGAGATCAATTATTTGTTTCCAAGACTGGGAAAAGAAATCTCTTTAAATGACACACTCTCCCAAAGTTTTTAAATTAGGTGCTTAAGGGTTTCTTTTGTTTTGTTTTATTTTAATGTTTCTTGTCTACAGCAGGGTAAAGCCATAAGGCTCTGAGAAATAATATGGCCACATTTTAAGAAAATATTTAAATGTGACTTCTCTACTAAAATTAACCATCTTCAAGTTCTTTGATAGTGGAGGAGTGATTTATGATTAGTTTAAATAATTTCCCACTAAAGGAAAATCCCATGGACATCTGGAAGGCTTCCTTATTTTCTCTGGGAGCTATTTTTACTGTCTGTCTAGACTTTCACAACAATCTGGTAGGTGTGACTGATAGGCCACAGTGAAATACTTTGCATCACATTACGCCTTCAGATGTTCTCATACACCTTGCCTCAAATTTAATGACACTCATTTTCACCCAGACAAGCTTTCCCAGGGTGGCTGTTCAGTGCCTGCTGAAGTTAATGGGTCTAATTCTGCTGCCCCTACTGAGATGAGATCACCTTCTGATTCAGCATCAGCACCTTTTAAAAAGAATCTCTTTAAGTGCTTTGCTGTAGTCAAGTCAAGTCTGAAATTAAGAGTTTGCAAACAATGGATTTTCATTTCCAGTTATAGAAAATCTAAATTTTATCTAGTAATCAAGAGAAGGGAACAAGGGCGCCTAGGTGGCTCAGTGGGTTAAAGCCTCTGCCTTGAGCTCAGGTCATGATCAGGGTCCTGGGATCGAGCCCCGCATCGGGCTCTCTGCTCAGCGGGGAGCCTGCTTCCTCCTCTCTCTCTGCCTGTCTCTCTGCCTGCTTGTGATCTCTGTCTGTCAAATAAATAAATAAAATCTTTAAAAATAAATAAGTAAATAAATAAAGGAGTACTCCCAGATTAAAAAAAGAAAGAGAGAGAGAGAGAGAGAGAAGGGAATAAATTAGGGAAAGAACTAAATAAAATATATTCTCCCTTCATTTTATTTCATCTAAAAATGAGCAAGAAGGGGGCACCTGGGTGGCTTAGTCGGTTAAGCCAAGGATTCTTGGTTTCGGCTCAGGTCATAACCTCATGGGTCATGCCAGGCTCCCAGCTCGACAGGGAGTCTGCTTGAAGCTTCTTTCCCTCTGCCCACCCCCGTTCTCTCACCCACTGGCACGAGAGCACTCTCTGTCTCTCTCCAAAATAAAAAAATACATATTTAATTAAAAGGAAACCAAGAGGGCCTGGAGTGTAAAGGGGTGCTCATGAAATTAGAGTTCATTAGTAGGTGCCCGCAACGACAGGGGCACCTGGTGGCTCAGTTGGTTAACCTTCTGCCTTTGGCTCAGGTAATGGTCTCAGGGTCCGGGGATGCAGCACCACGTCAGGCTCCTTCCTCAGAGGGGCGTCTGCTTCTCCCTCTCTGTCTCTCTATTTCTCTAGCTCTCTCTCTTGCCCCCCTCAGGTAAATAAATGAAGTATTAAAAAAAAATAAAATATAGTACGTTAGAAAAAACTGTCAAGTTTCTGAGATGTTCTAAATTCTTTAAATACCCATTACAATATTCTCATGAGACAATTATTTTAGTCAAATGTTAAAATAGTGTTTCAATATATATTAGGTTGTAGTAACTTTTATACTTCTTGGTGATATGGATACTTTTTTTCAAATGTTCTAATTATACATATAATGATATAATGTATTTGAAATATAAATGAGAACTATTTATTGCCTATAATGCATTCATTTGAATTTCAACATCCATTATTTTATTTGCTGAAAAAACAATATGAATTTTTAAATTCCATTCATAGTATGCAAACAAAATAAAACAATAGGCAAAAGCCCTTGGCTCTCACCATAAATATACATATATATGGATATAAAGCCAGCCAACTGCTCTTTGACAAAATTCTCCCAACTGTTGCATGGTGTGCTTTTCAAAATTGTCACTAATAATTATATGGTGAAGGTTTTGATGGGTTAAGCACAGGAAGACCATTTGATTACATCCTTAGGCAAGTAAAATTATTTTTGCTTGTGTTTATGGACAATAGAAAACTTGACCAAGAAGTAAAGCTGAAAGACCTGCAATTTAGAACACCACAATTTTGCTCTTTTACTTTTTAAATTTCTTTTAATTTTAATTTTTTTCACAAGGTGGCTTCATTTTAGATTTGACTTTATCTTATATTATGGCTAACCTCTCTTGGTCGTTGCTTGAGACAAGGTGTTGAACACCTCTTACAAGGATAGCTCATCAAATCCTCATAAGCACCTGCTGAGGTGGTGCTATATTAGCCTCATTTCACCACATAGAAAACGAGACTCAAAACAGGTAAGACCCTTGCGAAACAACCTGGGTTTAGAAATCAACGAGGCTAGTCTGTAACCAGTCTTTCCATTCTATGGTCATTAACCTTTCGTTCAATCAAATAACAAATCAGCCGCCGTGCCTGCGAGACCCGGGCTCTGCCTTAAACGCTTGGGGTCTCTACAGAGTGGCCCCGCAACGACAGATGGCTTACAATAGAGGTAGATGCTCAACCCAGCACGACCGTGGCTGGGATGCTTATGCGATGTAGGACAATTACAGGCTGTCTCCTGATCCTTCCTGGGTCTCAGAGAGAGTCCAGGAAAGGGGTCTGTGGAAGAGTCGCGACCAAGCCTTGTTTGACAGGGGTGACAGGGGTGACAGGGGTGACAGCTACTCAGCTCCGCTGATCTGCTAAACTGCAAGAAGGCGATTTATCCTTTTCTATGCTAAAATGCCCAAAATAGGAAAAAAATGTTCGTATTATGGTCACAATTTTTGAGCCAACAAAAAAATTAAAAATTTAAGAACCTGTCAGGCAAATTTAAAAAACAATGGGCTAGATTTGGTTTCTAGGCTTCTCTGCAACCTATACCTATCTGCTAGTATTTGCTCATTCCATCCCCTACGCTCTGATTCTCCCTAGTCCTTCGAGCTCAGTGGATAGAATTTCCGTCTCCACTCCCACTTAAGATTAAGATCAATGACTAAAACTATTTTCCTGATCTTCTCTAGCCCTGGTCTGTCCAGGTCTGTGGACCTCATTTCAGTTTTTACTGAGTCTGCTGTGGTATCACCATACCTCAGTCCCCTCTTGCCGAGGGATTTCCCTAACACTCGGGTGTGTGTGTATGCGTGTGTTTCCATGTAACACCACTTCTTAGAAACTTCTGACGCATTCATATTATCCAACAGAAGTACATTAAGTCCATTAATATGACATTAAAGGCCTCTTATGAGCTGACCCGACCTACTTTTGAGCATTCTGATTCCTAATTTCCCTTTTATCTTCTATTAATTTATCCTCTATTATTCAGGCTTCTCCAGAGAAACAGAATCAAGAATTCTTTTCTATAATTTCGGAAGCTAAAAAGTTCCAACTTCCGCAGTTAGCAAGTTGGAAACCAAAAAGAGCTGATGGTATATAGTTCCAGTCTAAGTCTGAAGCCTGAAAACCAGGAGAGCCAAAGGCTGGGAAAGTCTGACAACAGCAAGCAGTGTGCGCGCGTGCTAAACACATGGCCGCACATAGAACTAAAAGTGGGATGACAACAGAGAGAATAAAGGGAACAAAAAATCAAAGTATTTATCCTGAAAACAAGCATCAGCTGTGATTTTTGTCAGAACGAGTTGAGTAAAAGGACGTGCATTCTTCTACTACTCAAGTACAGATTCAGAAGACCTCCCCGAAGAGAGGCTACGATACGCTGGTTTATAAGCTGAGGCTGCGAAGTTTGGAAATAAATCTGCTGTCACAAGTAAACTTACTGGTACGAAGTCCGTCACTCTTGTATCTGTTTTAGAATTTAATTGAAAACTGGAATTGTAATGTGTTCAAATCATGTAAAGTGATAGTTGCTTCTTTTTAAGAAACATTCTCTTAATATATGTTTAATTTATTAATCTCTTATTTAGATCCACATTAAAGACACCTAAAGAGACCCTGATTATAAGCCATGCTTAAAGAAACACAGATTTAGTGTAATCAAAGATGAAAGGTAATTTTGTAAATTAAATAATTTTTTGTTAAATTATGATTTTACTTTGGCATATATTATACGAACCATGATTACATGACTAGAATTCTCTGATTTACAGTCATGATATCTATCTGAAAATATATTTGGGTATATTTTCAAATTTGAAAGTATACCCAAGATTACTCACTAGTTTGAGTCTTAAAATTAATGTTTACAATAATATTGAAAAGACACTTTGTTCTTTGATTAAATGAGTTTTCAGTATTTGCTATTCTGTTTTATAAAAATTAAATGATGTAGTCTGTGGTAATGGAAAATTAATTGTAAAGGCACTTTATAATTTTGAGTATATAAGTCACCATTTGGCACCAAATGGTGGGACCTCAGGTTGTGCTTTAAAAATGGCCTATCATATAAAGAGTTTTTTTTAAAAAATACTGATTTCTTGAACTACAGGACTATAACATCTTTCTAAAAATATCCTCTCAGTTGAAAAAAAGATAAGGTGCATGATGTCCGAAACCTATGAGATGTGGCAAAAAGAGGATCAACCGGTCTTTCTGGCTGTATTAATAGGATATGGAGGCATTGGTGGAGGATGGGAAGGACGAGGCAGTTGAAGTCCTAGCATCTAATCTCTCTTTGTCATTCACAGAAACACACATACACAATCAAATGTAGACTTTTCCCATTGGAGAGAAAGTAAGGTTCAAAGTTGAATTTTATCTATAATGTCAAATAATTTATATTTATACCTGGCTTAGGTATCATGCCAATCCTACAAAAATAGTGCAGACCTCTAAGATTGTACCTGTACACCTGGATGCATTACTTGCAGAGTACTTTTGAAACCCAAAGTGAGTATGAATGGGCCATGAGTAATAAATGGCATGAGTTCTTTTGGGCGAGGACCAATGACAGCTTTATGGGATGATTATATTATCTGCAGTCTCTAAAATTACTTTTACAATAGAAAAGGGATATTTTCAATTATGTCTGAAAGTATTAAATAAGCATGCTTTCTAAAGAGAAAATTTCTTCTAAGTTATATCATCACAGGTTCAGGGAATAAGTCTATCAGAATATGTTTTGAGCTGACTTTCTATATGTTACTTGGAATATTGATAATATTAATGAACAGAGGGTGCGATCTGAGTTTCCTGAAGATGTCAGCACATTAGCTTTGCTGTGAAAGTGATTTCAAAATTATCTTAAATGCTCACCAACAATAAAAAGGATGGTTATGACTAACGAATTGACCCTTGGTAGAAATATAATTTCCTGAGACACTTAATAAAAGAGCTTAAGAAAAAAATATTAAACATCTAAAATTGCCATGATTTCCAATTTTAATCTATAGAATATAAAATTAATGACAAATCTCTCGTAACTTCCCCAAAGAGTCTGACATATCATATTCAAGTGCATGTGAATTAAATAAAATAAAAATGAATTTCTGTCTCTTTTGTTCAGAATTTTAGTACATCATAATATGATATTGGACTAAACTAATAATTTTTTAAAAGATTTTATTTATTTATTTGACAGAGAGAGACACAGCAAGAAAGGGAACACAAGCAAGAGGAGTGGGAGAGGGAGAAGCCGGTTTCCCGCTGAGCAAGGGGTCTGATATGGGACTCGATTCCAGAATCCACCCTGGATCATGACCTGAGCTGAAGGCAAATGCTTTTTTTTTTTTTTTCTTTTTAAAGATTTTATTTATTTGACAGAGAGAGACACAGCAAAAGAGGGAACACAAGCAGGGCAAGTGGGAGAGGGAGGAGCAGGCTTCCCACCTAGCAGGGAGCAGGATGTGGGGCTCGATCCCAGCACCCTGGGACAATGCCTCAGCCGAAGACAGATGCTTAATGACTGAATCACCAGGTGTCCCTAACCTTCTAATTTAGGGATTGGCAAACCTTGTATGTAAAGGGCCAGATAGTAAATATTTTCAGTTTTGTGGGCCATATGGTCTCTTTTCAAATACTCATTTCTGTTGTTCTAGCATGAAAATCATACATAAACAAATGAGCATGGCTGTATTTCAGTAAAAATTAATTATAAAACAGGCAGTGAGTCAGATTGGACCCATGGGTCCTAGTTTGTCAACCCTATTTCAACTGGTCTTCCCGTCTCCAATCTTCCTGTTTACGTACTTCTGATTTTGTGGTTTAAACATATGACTTGAAGTGCACTGGGGTACCACACTGAGCTCACTGGGATGCCCTAGGTTATTTTAAATTTTCAGAGAAATATGATAACATTTGTTAGAGGCCATGTGAACAATTACTATTCTGTGGGCTTGGACATAACTCCTTAATAAACAGAACCAGTAGGTATTTTTTGGTCTTGGAGGGCCTTCAAAAATTACTGAGATGTGTAGGGACCTGGAACAGACAGTTTGGGGCTCTCTGCTCTCTTTCAGGTTACTTTGTCCTTATGGATACATTTTCATAAAATATGATTTCAATATGATTCTCTGCTGCTCTATATCCCTCAATAACTTCCCACTGGTTACAGCAAAATAAGAAAAGCAAAAAACAAAACAAAACAAAATAAACAATCAAAAAAACTGTCCAGTTCATAGATCTCTATCTTAACACAGAACCATAATTCAAGGACTAAGTAAAAAAATCAATTCACCTGGAAGTCTTGAAATATGGGTCTTTTTAGACAAGAGTCAGGGAAGACTTATCACAAGATCAAAGAAGAAATGAGGAAAGTACAGTTGAAGGCATAGTGATAATAAATCAACATGATTCATTAGAAAGATTGAGGAAATTCAACAGAGAGGTGAGGGAAGGAAGTAGACCACATGCAAGGAGAAGCACCAAGCAGGACATAGTACATGACCAGGAAAACATTACACTAAAGTGTCAGCCCCTGATGGACAACACTGAATTAAGGGGCTGGGCCAAACCATGAAGGACACTGTGTGCCATACAACAGGCTCAGGTATCATTACGTATGCAATGGAGATCAGTTAGAAGTTTTGCGAAGGTCAAGTTTGACCTTTGGGTTGATGATTAGAACAGCAATGTGGAAGTAGAATTGAGAAGAGGGAATCATGGGAAGAGGAATGCAAAATAAAAATCAAAATTAATGAGACCCTTACTCAACTGCTTCCTCAGAGGAAACCTGAAATAGGTACTATAGGGTTTTTTGTTTGTTTGTTTGTTTGTTTTCCTATTTTAGTCTAGGAAGCTAAGGCACAGAGACATGAAGATTATAGAATAAATAAGTAGAAGAGTTGGAAATAGAATCCAGGTGTGTAGCCCCAGAACTCATGCTCTTAAGAACTCCATTCATGTACTCTCTACAATGTAAGTGAAAGATGATCCAGGGCTCACTTATGATAGTAGCAATGGTATGAAGAGACTGGAAGTCAGAAACATTTAACTGATAGGATTTATTGATTAATCCCAAATAAAAGAGGGATTTCTTTGAAGTTCTTCACTTTTCAAGCTGTGGTGATTACATGGATAGCAAGTGTAGAAGAGGACTAAGAGTCTGGTTTGAAAAATACTTTGTTCAAGATTAAACATGCTAAATTTCAGATGCTGAAATATCCAGGCACAGAAATTCACAAGATGTTTTATATTTAGCTCAGCAGCTCTGTCAAAATCTGATCTGAAGGCACAGGTTTCAGAATTGCCAGCATTGTCAGAAATGGTAATATAAGCATTTAATTGCTTATGATCATCCAGATAAAGTGAATAAGTGGAGTAAGAACTCAAGTGTGCATTAGCACTTGAGGGGCAATTGAGTAAGAGCCAGAAAGAGGACTACTGGACAGGTCTTCCAAGATGCCACCATCTCTTCCTCACCTTCTACATCCATCTCCAGCAGACTCAAACATCGGGCATATTCACAGCTCTTTATCAGTGGTTTCTTTCTGATAAAGCACACTGCTATATTCCATCTCGTTTTGCATTATACTCACAAGCTACTGAAGTTCCATAAATATCCTGCTAGTTTTTATTTCCATGTTGCTGAGAGTTGCTTGAGAAATAGGAAGAAGAAATTTCTGGAGAAGCAGAGCAATATGTCTGAATTCAATGCTTATATTATCAACAGATCACCAAAGCTGTCCTCCGAATCAACCTGAAAGTGATGAACAGGGTACCACTTCTCCATGTCTGGCTCTAGAATGCTGGGAGCATTTCTTATTTTCCTTATTATCTGGTCTCTCCTTAAAATAACTCTCATTAACTGAAGTAACCCGATAGGTGTTTCTTTCAAATTTAAACAGCCTAACCCACACAAACCTGTTGACCCACAGTATATCTGTACTTTTTTTTGCATGTGCTTGCCAAAATCATAATGTCAACCAGTTAGGCATGAACAGTTAGGAATCATTATGAGGACACTGGAATTTTCATGAAATCAAAAGGGAATATTGCTAGGCCTCAGGGACAAGTAGAAACTGGTCTTAAGAAACCTTGTTTCACTTGTCTCTAGCTGTGAACATTTGATTTCCTCTTCTTTCATATTTAGAAAACCAGCTTTTTTTTCTGAATTTCTGGATGGAATGGCAGTAAACATGGTTTCAAAAAGCCTTTGAGCATAAAACCTTCAGGCTTTAGAGAGAGATGGCTACATCACTTAGTCATAAGTCCAAAAATTCCAGGGAAAGGAATAATTAATTTAGTCACTTACCCAAGTTTGGAGTCATCAGTGGCCTGGTTACTAAATGATATGTAAAGTAATCATCTGGAAAACCACCAGAAAAAGATGTTTGCTGACATTCCCAAATAGGTCTATAAATTAAATGTATATAAGTTATGATTCTACAACTTATGATTGATTAGAGCCAGTCTTCAATGGGGGTGTAGTCTACTATACCAAACCTGCTTTCTTCCTGTATATTTTGTCCAGATAGGGTACAAAATTTTGTCAAGGATCTTTACTAACACAGAATAATTAAGATTTTTGAAAAAATGTGAGGCTGATTTTAAAAAAATGTTTTAAATATAAAATGAACAGGAATGCAGTTTGTGCAAAAGAATTTGCCTGTTTAAAGGAGAGACTTAATAAAGCAGGAAAGTTTACCTTTGTTTACCTTTGTAAACACATTAAAATAAAATTAAATAGTCTTTGAAACTGTTCATTTAAATTTTTGATAGTTGTGAAAATTACTTCACTGGTATATCCTTTTTTCCCTTTGTAGTTCACGCTAGTTAAGCAATGTGAGAGAACTTCATTTCAAAGTACAAAGGCTCACTTTTCACTTATGTGCAGAACATGTCTACTTGTTCCATGATTTAATAATCACTAAATATTTGTTTTCAGTACTGTTCTAAGTGTAATAAATTTTTCTAATTCAATAAAGTGTGAAAGCCCCAAAATAAAATTTATAAAAATATATCTTAGCTAAAGTTATTCAGAACAAAATTAAGTTCATTTGTTTCCTTTCTTTAGCCACAACTAGCTATAATTATTTCATTAATGCTATTATATTTCAAATTATTTAATAATATGAAATGAGAATCTTTCTTAGAACTATTATACCCCACCCATTTCAATTATATAGCATTTTCAATATACATAATAAAATATGTTTTATTCTAATTTCTTACATAAGAATTTCACTGAAACGTGTCACTTAATACGGCCTTATGCAGATGCTGTTATGTACATATACCTGTTGCCTCAGTTTCTGGAGCAGCAGGAAGTGACCGTCACCACACACGGTGGCAGATGCAGGGATCACTTAAGTAGCATGACACACTTGTTAGGATGAGCTCTGCAGCCATAGTACCTGAATTTTAAAATCGGCATACCTCATTTTTATGATGCCGCATTTTACAGTACTTCTCAGATACTGCATTTATCACTGATTGAAGGTCTGTCCTACACGGAGCAAGTCTATTGGGATCGTGTTTCCAAAAGCATTTGCTCACTTTATGTTTCACAGTCAGGTAATTCTCACAATATTTCAAACTCTTTCATTATCATTACATTTGTTGTAATGATCTGTAATCAGTGATTTTGGGGGCTACTATAGTAACTTTTAGGGTATCAGGAACTGTATCCATATTAGACGGTGAACTTAATCGGTAAATGTGTGAATTCTGACTGCTCCACTGACCAGCCGTTTCCCCATCTCTCACTCTTGCTTCAGGCTTCCCCTGTTCTCCAAGACACAACGATATTGAAATCAGGCCCAATGATAACCCTACAATGACCTTTAAGTGTTCAAGTTAAAGGAACAGTTGTACATCTCTCACTTTAAATCAAAAGCTGGAAATGATTAAGCCTAGTGAGGAAGGTATGTCAAAAGCCGTGACAGGTCAAAAGTTAGGCCTCTTGCATGAGTTAGCCAAGTTGTGAATGCAAAGGAAAAGTTCTCAGAGGAAATTAAAAGTGCGACTCCAGTGAACACACAAATGATAAGAAAGTGAAATATACTATTGCTTATAGGGACAGAAGTTGTACTGGTCCGAATAGAAGATCAAACTAGCTGTTACGATTCCTTTGAACCAAAGCCTAATCCAAACCAAGGCCCTAACTATTCAATTTTCTAAAGGCTGAAAGAGGGGAGGAAGCTGAATAAGAAGTTTCAAACTAGCAGCGGTTGGTTCACGGGGTTTAAGGAAAGAAGCTGTCTCTATAAAAGTGCAGGATTGAAGATGCTGCATCAGGTTATCCAGATCCAGCTAAGATAATTAACGAAGGTGGTTACATTTAGCAACATATTTTCTACGTAAATGAAATTCAACAGCTTGATATTGGCAGAAGATGCCATATAGGACTTTGATGCCTGACCAAAATTTCAAAGGACAGGGTGATTCTTGTTAGGTGTAATGCAGCTGGTGAAGCCAATGCTCATTTACCATTCCAAATATTCTAGGACCCTTAAGACTTACACTAAATTTACTCTGTCTATGCGCTATAATATGAACAACAAAGCCTGGATGAGGACACGTATGTTTACAATAATTTACTGAGTAACAACATTTACTGAATATTTTAAGCCCAGCGTTGAACCTACTACTCAGAAAAAATGATTCCTTTCGAAATATTACTGCTCACTGACAATGTACCCGGTCGCCCAGGAGCTCTGATGGAGATGTACAAGATTAATGTTGTTTTCATGCCAACATTCATTCTTTAGCCAATGGATGAAGGAGCAATTTCAACTTTCAAGTCTTATTATTTAAGAAATATATTTTGTAAGACGATAGCTGCCATATATAATGATTTCTCTGATGGATCCGGGCAAAGCAAATTGAAAACCTTCTGAAAATAATTTGTCATGTTAGATGTCATTAAGAATATGTGTGATTCACAGGAAGAGGTCAAAATATCAACATTTATGTGGGTTTCGAAGAAGTTGATGCCAACCCTCATGGATGACTTCGAGGGCTTCACACTTCAGTGGAGGAAGTAACCGCAGATCGGGGAAACAGGTACAGAGAAGAGTGGAGCCTGAAGATGAGACTGAGTTGCTATAATCTCACGATAAAACTTTTAGCAGATGAGGACTGCTTCTCACGCATGAGCAGAGATAGTGGTTTTTTAAGAGGGATCTACTGCTGGTGGAGACACTGTGAAGAATGTTGAAATGACTATTGAAAGGATTCGGAATATTATATAAACACAGTTGTTAAAGCAGTGGCAGGGTTTGAGAGAACGGACTCCAGTTTTGAAAGAAGTTCTGCTGTGGGCATAATGCCTGCAAACAGCATCACATCCTAGAGAAAACTATATGTGAAAGGAAGAGTCAGTGCATACGGCAAGCTTCACTGCTGTCTTACTTTAATTGCCACAGCCACCTCCAGACCCCAGCAGCCATCACCCTGACCAGTGAGCAGCCGTCAACGTTGAAGCAAGACCCTCCACCACCAAACAGTGCAGATGATGTTTGACATCTGTTGGCAATAGAGCATTTTTAAGTTAAGCTACTCACACTGTTTTTCAGACATAATGCTATTATACAATTAATAGACTACAGTATAAACATAGGGTTTAAAAAAAAAACACATTTTATTTATTTACTTAGAGAAAGCATGAGCAAGGGGCACAGAGGAGCAGAGGGAATCTCAAGCAGACTGTGCACTGAGCGCAAGCCTGGCATGCGGCTCGATCTCACAACCCTAAGACCATCACCGGAGCCAAAATCAAGAGTCGGATGCCTAACCAAATGAATCACCCAGGCACCCCCTACACATAACTTCTATCTGACTTGGGAAACAAACTCATCTGACTCACTTTATTGCAATATTCCCTTTATCACAGTGGTCTGAAACGGAACTCCAAGATATGCCTGTCTGGAGTTTACTGCTTTACCAGGTACATGACCTTGGGCAAGTTAAACAGCAGTTTGCACCACAATACTTGCTGTAAACGTTACCTAATAACAGAAAATCTATTTTCCCAGTGGGTTTCTCTGAGATTTCTATAAGACAATGCACGCAAAATATTCAAAAGTCCCTGCCACATCATAAATAATCAATGAATGTTTTATTAATTAAATATTTGAAGTTTAAAAATTCTAATTCCCAAATGCATTAATTCATAGTTGACGAATGCTATTACATGTATTACAAAATTTTATTGAGCAACAATCTTGGGTATAGATATCAAAATCTCCACTTTACAAATGAGGGAGGAAGGGAAAGAAGGAGGGAAGAAAGGGTGGATGAAAATGTTGTTCTGTGCCAAGTATCGGGCTAAGATCTTTCATATAAGGCAAGTAGTATTATTACTACGATTGAGAAAACTGGGTTAAAAGGAATAAGAAACCGGCAAATAGTAAATGGAGAAAAAGGGATAAAGACTTCATAGTCTGCATTTTAACCATTTCCTTTTTGTATGTTAGTTTGTAATATATACAAAAATCATCTGGGTTTTATACATTAATTCCTCCATTGTTTTTACAGAAAGATTAAAATATATAGCTTTCATATCAATGAAAACACCAGCAAGATGGTTCATGATGTGAAAAGTAGTTTTTATTATGGTTTTAACAATGTGTTATATGCAACAAGTTTTCTAGGCAAACAAACTTCATGAACTAATGAAGTCATATAAAAAATAATTTCACATATATATTTTTTGTTTTATAAATAATTTTAGGCATCATATATTAAATAAAGAGATCCTATTATCATGTCTGACTTTCTTAAATTTTAAAAAATCCAATCACTAAGGTTTTGCCTCTTGCCTCTTTCTAACGTATAATACATTTATAATGGTAATCAACCTCAGTTCCTTTCTAGATGTAGAATTGGTATAAATAATGCATATGAGAAATATAATATCACCACAATAATGCTTAGAAACATTGTTGAAAATGAGATAGCTGATTCATCCACAGGGATGAATCAGTCTTTCTTTTGGTATTTCTGGGATCTTTTTTATATAAAAATAATTAGTCATTTTTCATCCAAATAATTCTCATCAGAAGGAAAAATTTTTTTATTGTATCTATATGTGATTAAAGATAATAACTAAATCTCATGTGGTAATCACTTCACAATACATGTGAATCAAGCCATCATGCTTATACACATTAAACTTCTACACTGACATATGTCAACTACTTCTCAATAAAACTGAAAGAAAGGATCAGTAAGTGAGACATGGTTTACCCTCTTAAACACCTACTATGGTAATTATCAATTATTTTTCTGTATTTGCTATGCACACTTATGTTTTCTAAATTACAGATTCAAGGATGCCTGGGTGGCGCAGTGCTTTAAGCCTCTGCCTTCAGCTCAGGTCATGATCTCAGGGTCCTGGGATTGAGTCCCCAGTTGGGCTCTCTGCTCAGTGGGGAGCCTGCTTCCTCCACCCACCGCCTGCCTCTCTGCCTACTTGTGGTTTCTCTCTCTCTGTGACAAATAAATAAATAAAATCTTTTTAAAAAAAACAAATTACAGATTCAAGATATACACAGACAAAAACATATGTAAATCTTATAAAATAAGAAAAGATTGCAAATATATTGAACCATGATATTGATACAGTATATAAAAATATAGTAAATGTGGCTATTGTGAAACATCACTAAAATATTCTTCTATAAAATAGGATTAATATACTTTTTTTGTAAGCAGTTGTGAGAATGTAAAAAGATAAAATATATGAAAAGGTTTTATAAATTGTAAGGACCTTAATAACTGTTAGAGGAAAGTACACTAAAATTAAATCTTGAATTTTGAATAAATTATAGATTATTTATGATTATAACTATATTTAAATAGAAATATATAACTAAAAAATTAATTCATAGATATTATTTAACAATATATTATAAACCTTGGCATTTTAATTTGGTAAACTAAACATGTGATAATTTACTAGAAACTAATTTGCACTGAAGTTTGTTCCTTCCTTAACTATAGTATCATTGTCTTGTAAACACACCTGGAATAAATTATGAAGATATATTTGTTTCATTTCTCTTCTAGTTTTGGGTAATTCTCTACTGAGAATGGAATTTTCAAATTAAACAATTAAGAAAGTTACAATGGGACTTAAAAATATATACAGGATACTTGAAAAATCCTCCTTAACATTTCTAAATCACTAAAGTCTTCATAGTTCCTTATCATCTCATACTGGTTTAGAGTTTAGAAACCTCTCAGTGTATCAGTATGACATGTCAAAAACTGAAATGTATAGTTTTTATAATAAGAATAATTTATTTTACCATAGAGCATTTACATTTGCTTACATTTTTTTTCTTTACATAATCTCTTGATATTTCTAGCCGTCTTATAAATATTATAGAGCAATATTTCCTCTACTTCAAAAGTGAAAAATGTGCACTCTAAATTACTTTGCCCAAGGTTATACAGTTATCGTGTATATGACCCTGGGCTAGAATCTTGGTTACCTAAGTCTCTATAACTGGAAGCTAGAGGTTTCCTCAAGTGCTAAAGGAACTGATTATAGTTATTAGACTTTCTATAATCTCTTTATGAGTAGTATCAAGCAGAAATCTCAAGTATTTTAAGTATAAGCTTTTCTATTTCCATGACCACAATGTAAACAAGACAGAGCACCACAGGCTAAATAAACGTACATTTATTGTGATGCATCACTGGAAGGCCATCTGACAGAGCTGGAATAACATTAACTCATCACTGAATGCATGTGATAACTTTCTTCACTTCCATACAGTACAAAGTGAAGTGATTTAACATAACAGTATTCATCTAGTCATCAACTATTTATTGAGTGTAGAGCATATTCTAGGCACTGTTCTAGGTACTCAGGATTCAAGAACGAACAAAACACACACATTTCTGCTTTGTTTGGAATTAATTTGTTAGCTAGGAATGCCTGACTTCTTTTTCTTAAGATTTATTTATTTATTTTAGAGACAGAGGGAGAGAGAAAGAGAGAGCAAGCATGCAGGGGGAGGGACCCAGGGAGAGGGAGAATCTCCAGCAGACTCCACACTGAATGAGGAGCCTAACACAGGGCTTGATCCCACAACCGTGAGATCATGACCCATGCCAAAACCAAGAGTCAGGCAGTCATGCTTAACTGACTGTGCCACCCAGACGGCCCAGGAATGACTGACTTTAACTTTGTAAACATAATAAATAAAGTGTATTGGGTGGTAATAAGTTCTATTGAAAAAAAGAAAGCAAGTTGGTCATGCCAGAGGGGTGCTGGGTAGCAATTTTATATAGCATGGCCAGGGTAAACATCAATAAGTTGATGATTGGAGAGTGACTTCAATATGAGATAGTAAATCATACAGATACCCAAAGAATGGAGTTCCACTCAGAGGAAACTACTATAGGAAGGGCACCTAGTAGTGTGCCTTTTGTCTTGGTTTATCTGAAGAAAAGGGCCACCAAGTCTGCAGGAGAGGGCAAGACAGGGAACAAAAAGGAGATGGAGTAAGAGAGGAAACAAGGGACCAATTCATAAGGGCTTTGCAGGACTTCCAATATGTGCAAGTGAAATGGGGAGCCCTCAGAAGACTTTCAGGCAGAGCAAGAACATCATGTGACACATATTTTACCAAAATCACACTTTAGAGTGCTGTATTGATAATACAAAGTAGAGGGGCAAATTGGGAAGCAGCAAGACCAGTGGAGAAGCTAATAAACTAATTCAAAGAAGAGATGATGGGTAGCTTAAATAAAGTGAAGATGGTGAAAAGGGGCCTGATCCTAGGCATATTTTGAAGGGAAAGCAAGTATGATTTCATGACAGACTGAATATGGTATGACAGAGAAAAAATGGACTCAGGAATGACACTAAGGTTTTTGTCTTAAGACACATATAGGATAGGGTGCCTGAGTAGCTCAGAAGGTTAAGGCTGAGCTTCAGCTGCCTTCAGCTCAGGTCATGATCCAGGGTCCTGGGATGGAGTCCCGCATCAGGCTCCCTGCTTCTCCCTCTCCCTCTGTCTCTTGGCCTGAGCTCTCATTCTCTCTCTGTAAAATAAATCAATACATTTTTTAAAAAGACGCATATAGGATAAAGACGTCATCACTGAGATGGAGGCAGTTTGTGGCAGGAACAAGCTTAGGATAAAAAGATATCAGAAGTGTTTGGTTTCAGGCCTGTCGTGTTTCCTATGCCCATCAGCTCCATCAAGAAGGCACGGGATGCATGAGACAGGAACTAGAGAAAATGGTCTAGACTAAAGATACACAGTAGAAACAGCCGACATACAAATGTTTATACAGTATCAGGAGACATAATGAAATCAACAAAGGAGAGTGTGCAGGCAGCACAAAAGCACCAGAGACTGAGGGGTGGATCACTCCAACCCTAAGAGTTCTAGGGAAAGAGGAAATTGCCTCCCAGGGAAGTAGGAGTAAAAGCAATGAAATATGGTTTTCTGGAGCCAAGTGAAGAAACTGTAACAAGATAAAGCACACAGTAAAGTAATGAGTTGAAAGAATCAACCATTTGCAATATAGGGTGCAAGGGCAGCTGCATTGGGGGTAGGGGGCACTCTTTTGGGTGGTTGGAGAGAGGAGTAAGAGGAGAGTTATTAGACCCTGACAATGTAGACAATTCTTTTTTTAATTTTAAGTAATCTCTACCACAACATGGGGCTCAAACTCGTGACTCCAAGATCAAGAGTCCTGTGCTCTACCGAATGAGTCAGCTAAGTGCCCCGAGAATTCTTTCAAGGAACTTTGTTGTAAAGAGAAGCAACAAAATGCAACAAAAGTTTATGTTTGTTTATTGTTTTGTTTTTTTTAATATGGAATGGATAGTTTCTTTTTCATACATTACTGGGGATAATCCCATAGAGAAGGGGAAATTTATGATATGAGAGAAAATAATTGTAGGATCAAAATTCTCGAGTGGAAGAAAGGGTGGGCTGTAGTGACCAAGCAGAGGGACTGGCTTTAGAGAAGATCAATTTAATAGGATGCATTTTATGATTTTATATTTACATATGTACCAGAAGTCTTAAATTTGGTCTCCATGTATTCAAACATATTTCTAATTAAATGTAAATTAATAACTATATATAAAATATTTTGTTCCTATTGCCTACAAAGATAGCAACAAGATCCATCTCAACATTGTAACATTCAGCTGAGTAAAATTAAACTTTGTTCAGTGTTGAGACATGACACAGGTATTACAATGACTCAATTCAACAAATACTGAAATATCTGCTTATCTTTTAATTCTTTTCCTGAGTAGATGCTGCTCTTTGTCAAGGGCATAACTTGAAATAAGGCTAATTAGAGGTCGTTGGATTTCACATCTGTGTATAATTGCTGTAAGCTTTTGAGTAGACTCTGTCAATGAAATAAAAGATTAAATTTGTAACAAGAGTAAGAGGAATTTGCAAAAAGTTGTTTTTAAGTTAAAAAAACTTAAAAGAATAGACTAAAAATTACTGTTTTTTTAAGGCACTCTGGAGACAATCATGATATGATTTTCAATGTCTGATTTCTTAATAAGTCAGAATTATTCTTCAAGGTATTTTGCTTTTTGAAAAGAGCTCAATATTTTGTCTTCATTTTGTGCATGCTATAAATTGGTCAATTAAATATGCAGGTATCTCTTCATGGTATAACAGTAAAAACTGTTAGTTTTTAAAGGATTAAAGCAGATATACATAGAAAATAGATTAATTTTAAACTATATCATCAAAGAATTATTTTCATAAAAACATCATAAATACTAACCACAGTTAAAATGGAATATTAAATAAATACATATTACTTTAAAAGAGATGTATGCAGGACGCCTGGGTGGCTCAGTTGGTTAAGCGGCTGCCTTCGGCTCAGGTCATGATCCCAGCATCCTGGGATCGAGTCCCACATCGGGCTCCTTGCTCGGCAGGGAGCCTGCTTCTCCCTCTGCCTCTCTGCCTGTGCTCACTCTCTCTCTCTAACTAATAAATAAATAAAATCTTTAAAAAAAAAGAGAGATGTATGCAGATTTCTTTCTAGAATAGCATATTAATTTTTGGGGGAGATCTGAATCTTCTTTAGATTTTAAATTTCACATCTAAGAACATATGTTATATCTGTCTTTCCTTATCCAATTAGATTGAATTTCCATTCCTTCATTAAAGAATTTATTTTACATTTTTGATAGCCTTATAACTTTGAAATATTATATTATGTTTTAAGATAATATTTAAATTGCCTTGACATTACGTATTATTTGCTTCCTATTATAACATTTATATTTATTCATGTACATTAAATATGTATATGAATTTCTAAATATCTCCCATATCACAAGAAAGTTATTATCACCAATTTATTGCTTTTAAAAGTCGTTAAGTGGAGCACCTGGCTGGCTCAGTGGGTTAAAGCCTCTGCCTTCGGCTCAGGTCATGATCTCAGGGTCCTGGGATCGAGCCCCGCATCGGGCTCTCTGCTCAGTGGGGAGCCTGCTTCCTCCTCTCTCTCTGCCTGCCTCTCTGCCTGCTTGTGATCTCAATCTCTCTGTGTTAAGTAAATAAATAAATAAAATATTTAAAAAATAAAAATAAAAAAAATAAAAGTCGTTAAGTCATTTTGAACTTGTTGCTATTCTTTTCCGACAATATCATATCTTTTTTTATTCCCTTTAAATATCACATTATTATTTAGTTTATAAGTTGTGTATTGTTATCATTTTCTACTCATAAAAACATTGGCACCTTCTCCAAACTCCAATTTTCCAATGTTCCAAATTGCAAAACTAAGTGAAAAGCCCCTCTTTATTACAACCTGCTTTTACTTCCACAGTTATTTGACTTGTTTTTATTATCTGCCTATCACAGAAGAATGCAATTACCATGAAGGAATCAGTTGTTGGCATATAGTTAACTCTCAGTAAGTATTGGTTAATTTAGTGAATGAATATTTGCACTTAAATATAAAGTGTTCTACATTAATGAGAACACAAGTTCAGCTGCTGCAGCAAAGAATCAGAATAACCGTGACCTGAGATATAATGAATATCAGTATGTCAGGGATTCCATTTCCTTCTAACTTATTGCTTAGCCCCTCTATGGCATTACTCAAATCCACCTGGTCCACAAGGGATGACAACCGAAGCTGTGTTTGAGCCAGTGAGAAGAGAAAAAAGACACTGAGGGTACATCCTTTCATTTCAAGGTCATGGATCCATTACTTCAATTAGCACTAGGTTAGTCAGAATTAGTCATATGTCTTCAACCTGCTGTAATAAAGTCTGGTATTCTAGCCTACATTCTGGGTGGTCCGGCATCCGGCTGGACTCCGCTGCCCCACTGCTAACCCAGGAAAGGGAGATTCTAACAGCTTCTGTCTTTTCACTTGCTTACAACCATTTATTCTTTTGCATCGTTGTAATTTTCAGCCTTTTACTTAAAAAAATGAATTAACCACACTTTTGAGACTCTTAAAAAAATAAAAGGAAGGATACACCTGATTACCCCATTTCAACACAACCTACTTTACCAAAGAAAATGTCGTAAGATAATAATTACACTGGAAGAAACCAAAAACTTTCCTTTTGTATTTTCCTTCTAATCTTGGCTGAAATCAATCATGTTGTATAAACCCAGAGAAGATCTCAGCGGATGTGCTGCGAAGCGAGCACCCAGAGAAGTATCTTAATCGAGTACCTCGAACACATACACTCCTGTGACTTCGCTACTCCTAATGGCATTTACAATCTTCTCAAAACTCAAATGGTCTAGTGTGCCAACTGGTGAAGTTTTTTAATAACTATCTGCATGAAGTGTTGGGTCATTTTTGTAGATTTGTTTCTAATAGGATGTCTTAAACTTCTCACTGCTGCAAAATACAGATGCCGCACTCCTATCCATACATTTTTTTTCAATTTTTTTAAAATATTTTTTTTAAAGATTTTATTTATTCATTTCACAGTCAGAGATCACAAGCAGGCAGAGAGGCAGGCAGAGAGAGAGGAGAGAAGCAGGCTCCCTGCTGAGCAGAGAGCCCGATGTGGGGCTCTATCCCAGGACCCTGGGATCATGACCTGAGCTGAAGGCAGAGGCTTTAACCCACTGAGCCACCCAGGCGCCCCTCCATACATTTTTAAGGGACAATAAAGGAAGGCAGAAAACAGTCAATTGCTTATAAAAATAGCCCTAGATACTGGGGTATGGGATATGAGAGGTCATTAGTGATTTTTTCATGATGCTTTTGAAAGGATACAGGTGAATCAATGTAATATTTTACATTATGTTATAAACCATATACGTTTATTAAGGAAATATGTGGAAACAATAATGTAAACAGAAATGTGCAAAAGCTTCATGGATTTGAGGGGGGTTGGTCCTTGATCCATACAGTCTCTGCACTAAGTAACCAGAAATGGTAAATCATTATCAGCATTTTTATTAATCTTAAAAATCAATCTTAAACAAATAAGAATTGGAATAGAGTGTCAACTTGCGGTAAACACAGATATTATAAGGTGTCATTTTGTTGACAGATACTTAAGACCAAATATTCCATATTCTCCTCAGGGGTTTTCTGACCTTTCATATGTATTTCAATATATTATTTTTTTCCCTTGGAACTAGTTTACTATGAGGACTCTTTACTGTTCTATAGCCTCGGATCCTCTAGGAAGCCAATAAAATAGTGCTTAACTGCTCTTAGATTGGCATTATTGCAAGGATTAAACCCCCCTGTTCTTAATTGCGGAGCACAGACTGATTTTGAAAGCTTTTTCATTTGCAGTAAAATAAAGGAGTCTCTGAAGAATAATGATAGGATTGGGCAGGAATCATTCACCTCTTATCTTTTAAGAAAAATGCTTTTTGTTCCTATGGAGACACATCCAGCGATATGATGAAAGGTACAGGACGGAGGAGAGAAGTGAAGCAAAGCAGGGTTTCCTTCAGAGGGGTTAGTGTGACACAAAGACCCATTTAGTTCCCGGGGAACCGTCATTAGCGCAACTGCATAACAGCATTCTCTCGATAGTCAAACATGAGCAATCTTGCCAACAGCATAAAACAGGCACTGAATATACACACTTGTTTCTTTTCATCATTTAATGTTATAACTGAGATGTTTGCTCCTAAGTTTCAGTATTCACACTAACTCTACCAAGCTCTGATCTATTTGGTGAAAAAGCGATTGTTTATATTCACATTAAAAAATAAAAAAGGAAGATAGAATGCAGTGACAAACTATTAAAATATTTTAATAAATGCATGGTTTACATCATCAACTGCCTTTTCTCCCTTACAAGAGGAAATACATTAAAAATACATCTGAAATATAACCTATTCAGGGTTAAAATATAGAGATAACTTCATCATCATCAACATTAATTTTGTCATAATCAACAACTGAGCAGCCCAATCAAAAATATCACTCAAGAGTGCTTACTGTTTTAAGCTTTCGTTCTTTCTTTTATCATATATTAATTAGCTCATTTGATCTTCACAGAAACTCTGTAAAGAGGGTACTATCATCTTTATATTTTGTAGAGATGTAATATGACTTCACCAATGTCAGAGCTAAATTTTAGAAAAAAATACATCACATATAAAGGAAGTGCAGGTTTGCTAATTAATATATGGATCATCCATATTAGTTATTTGTTCTTTCCTTTTGTCATTATTTTTAAGTAATCTCTACCCCAACATGGGGCTTAAACTCACAACCCTGAGATCAAGGGTCAGATGCTCCACCAACTGAGCCAGCTGGGCGCCCCACGTTACTTGTTCTTCCCATGAACAAACCCACCTTGCACAGTTGCTGGGGCACAGAACATTAGGTTTAGTCCTAGCAGAAGGTTCAGAAAAGGGGGGAGACGGACATACATTTGGTTAAGCTCTTAAGCACTGAGATGCTATTTAGTACATATGGTCTCATTTCAGTCTCTACAACTCCTGGAGAGAGCTCCTGGAGACAGGCGGGAAAGTGTACACATACCGAGAATGAAGTTCAACTCAAAGACAGGCAGCTCATCAGGGCTGGAGCTTGATCTGGAACCAGGACTGTTACCTTCCTATGCTCCCATAACATCTCTTCAGATACCCACCCGGGTCTTTGTGTCTAGATTTCACTTAATCAACTTCTCTCTTCCATGGCTTTTGGGTCACAACTTCAAACCACTAGAAAATGGCTTATGATTTTCTGTAATTCATTCCAATGTGGATATTCTATTTCTTATCATTGAAATATTATCAATTTTCACTATCATATTTGATAGTGAGCAGAGAGCCCAATGCGGGGCTCGATCCCAGGACCCTGAGATCATGACCTGAGCCACCCAGGTGCCCCAATAAATAATCTTTTTTAAATTGTATAGGGTAGTGCTGGCTCACTGGTCATGAGTTCTCCCAGCTTTAGTGCGCCTGGGATCACTGTCCTGTGCCAACTGCCTAATGCCTGAAAAGCTTCACTGTCGCCATCGCCATTCCCCATGCCGGTTTTCCTGGCTGTTTAAGGCAGGAAGGTAAACCTCGTGGACGTGATTCCAACATGTCTTCAGTGTGGAATTTTCCCAGTGTATTTCTTCACTGCTATTGTATTGGTTTTAGATTTTCTGATTTTTTTTTTTTTTTTTTTTTTTGCTTATGGGAAATATTCTCCTATAAATACATGTAAGTAACTATTTGGCTTATCTCCTCAAAATTGAATACATTTTGATGTATCAAAGGAAACATAAACTAATAACTTATGTAAACTTTCCCTACACACAGGAGAAAGGAAATACAAGAATAATTTCCTTCAATAAATGAAAAGAAAAAGCAATGTGGCATTCTATTCTAAATATTAAAAATGACTAGGTAATGCACTCTGCTCAATGATCTTTTTTTGCACCAGTATAAATCAACACAATTCGTACATTTAAAAGATTTATAGTATAAAGCACAGTGCATACTGTTGTGGTTAGAACACAGATGTGTGACTGGATAAATAAGTATCCTCTCCAAGTCAGAATTAGTTAATAAAAATAGCTATTTAGAGTAGTGCCTAGAAAATAACATGTATTTGATAATACTTTTTAAATTTATAGCCAAAAATTTATAATTGTCATTTCTTCATTCTAGTATAAAGTATAATGATGAAACAGCAGTCCTGTGACCACTACAAACATTATATACATTATATATACTAATATAATACGTAATACACTTTAACATGATATAATAACTCCCAGTATCTTCACAGAACTCTGAAGTTTACAAGGTTCTTTCCAATGTAATCTTTCTGACATATGATCCCCAAATATGCCAAATATGCAGTCCTCCAACATCCATCATCCATGTGAGATAGATGTTATTAAAATCAAATTATCACAGCTCAGAAAGGTTATGTGATAGATTTAGATATACACGAGGCAAAGCATGAACCAGAACCAGCATCTTCCAACATTATAACTTCTTTCCTTTGTAATATAGTTCACTTGATGTCATATCTTATAATTTTTAATACAAGTATTAGTATAAGATTTTATATATATGAGATATAAGATACTTACGTGATACATATACATGTATATGTTTATATACATTTATCACTATAATAAAAGAATATCATCTTGTTATATTACTGTTATTATGAGCTTCGAGTTAAAAACAGAAATATGTATTTTTAAAAAATGAATATTCCTTAGCTATGAATATATGTACTAACATCCAGTAGAATAAAAAGATACAAGTTCTGAGGGAAGAGTATATAATAAATTCACATTAATTCATGCTTACTAATTATCACTCTGACATTTGAAAAGATAAAAATTTCTTAATTATTGATACAAAAGAAATATATTGGCTCACTTGTCTGTCTCAATAAATCCATTTATCCAAGAGATTTCTTGCTTCAAAATGAATGTAATATCCTAGTACAATCACTACACTTGATTTTAATAATTAATAACAATTAATCTTGGGGCACCTGAGTGGCTCAGTGGGTTAATCCTCTGCCTCAGCTCAGGTCATGATCTCAGGGTCCTGGGGTGAAGCCCCGCATGGGGCTCTCTGCTCAGCAAGGAGCCTGCTTCCCCCTCTCTCTCTCTCTGCCTGCCTCTGCCTACTTGTGATCTCTCTCTGTCAAATAAATAAAAAAAATCTTTAAAAAAAAGATTAATCTTAATATAAGTATTCTTAGAGATAAATACAAGCCAATTGCATAGTTAATGCATAAAAGAAATCATTCACGCTTGAATATTTTCTCAACTTTCTCTACTTTCAAAGTTGTTATTACATATATGACTTTAATATAGTTTTTCCAAATAAGACAACACTATAATTGGGGTAAGGATACTAAATACATTATGCGAAAGAATCAAGACAACAAAGATTAAATAGAACTTAGTAGCATATTTTTTGGAAGACTCCCCAAAAATAAATCTTTTAAATACAGAACACACTATCGAAGTGAGCAGATGTTAAGATGCAGTGGTCAGGAAATGCAGTGAAGATGCACTGTACACAAAGATTTCTTATATATGTTGCCTTTGATTTTAATGAGACAAAATGTAAAGTAATATTTACACAGAAATTATTTTGAAATATGATAAGAAATTCTAACAAAATTGTGTGTAGTTTGTTTTGTTTTTGTTGTTTTTGTTTTTTGTTTTTTGTTTTGATTAGTGACATGTACTTCTGATTGGCTATTACGTGTAAGTACTGAATCTTGCTTCCATTATATTATTTAATATTTTAATTGAAATGTGGTGTATAAATAATAAAATACATATACATTTTCTGTTCAGTATAATGATTCCAGGCAAATGCATACAGTGTCTAGCCCACATCTTTCAGAACTGGCTATTTCCCACCTGCAGAAACTTCCCTCATGCCGCTTCCCACTCTCTGACCCTATAACATCCCTCACCAAAGGCAAACACTGACCTAATTATAATCACCAGAAACAACTTGACCTCTTTTAGAAATTCTTTTCTTTTTTTTTTTTTTTAAGATTTTATTTATTTGTTAGAGAGAGAGAGCGAGCACAGGCAGACAGAGTGGCAGGCAGAGGCAGAGGGAGAAGCAGGCTCCCTGCCGAGCAAGGAGCCCGATGTGGGACTCGATCCCAGGACGCGGGGATCATGACCTGAGCCGAAGGCAGCCGCTTAACCAACTGAGCCACCCAGGCGTCCCAATTCTTATAAGTACAATCATACAGTATGTATTCCTTCATGTCTGCTTTTTATTTCACTCAAAATAATGTTTCAGAAAACCATCCATGTTGTTATGTATATGAGAATTTTAAAAATTTTTATTGCTGAGTCGTATTCAATTGTATGACTATAACAATTTGTTTTCTAGTCTACTCTTGATGGCCACTTGGGATGTTTCCAGGTTTTGCCTATTATAATTTAAACTACTCCTACAAGCAACGTTTGACCCCTTGCTCCACATTTCTATAATATTTTTAAATGACTGCCGTTTAAATATAGTCATTCTGGTAGACATTTAGGGGTACCTCAAAGTGGTCTGTATTTTCATTTCACTGAAATATTGAGCATTACTTCATGTTCTTATTGGATAGTTGAATATCTTTGTGATATGTGTGATCAGTTTTTTGTATACTTTTATGGGTGTTATTTTTTAAGTTGTAACAATTCATTATATAACTTAGATACAAATTGTTTGATATATATAACATTTTGTTCCAATCAGTCTTCATTTTCGTAAGGTTGTTTTCTGAAGCGTAGTTTTAATTTAATGAAGACCAATTTACCAATTTTTAATATGATTAGAGATTTTCCCTTCCTTTATTTTTTTTAAAGATTTTATTTATTTATTTGACAGACAGAGATCACAAGTAGGCAGAGAGGCCAGGCAGAGAGAGAGGGGGAAGCAGGCACCCCACTGAACAGAGATCCCGATGTGGGGCTCGATCCCAGGACCCTGAGACCATGACCTGCACTGAAGGCAGAGGCTTTAACCCCCTGAGCCACCCAGGTGCCTTTTCCTTTCCTTTCTAAGATAATTTGGCCTACTCCAGGCCATGAAGATAGTCTCCTATATTTTTTCCAATTTTTTATAGATTCAGATAACATTGAGGTCTATGATACATCTCAAAATAGTTTTTTGGGTATCATGTGAAGTAGCTTTGGAGGTTTATTTGATATCTAATATGATATCTACGTTTTGTTATTTCTCATGGAATTTTTCCCATCGAATTTTTCTGGTGCATTTGTTACATATGAGTTGGCCATATGTGGATTGTTCTATTTCTGGACTCTCCGTTTTCCTTCACCATTATACATGCCTATCCTCACATCTATAATACACTGCCTGAATTACTGTACTTCCATAGAAAATCTTAAAATCAAATGGCATCAGTCCTCTAGCTTTGTTCTTCTTTTTCAAGATGGCTTTAGCTATTCTAGGACCTTTGTATTTTCACAAAAATTTGGAATCACCCTCTCCATCTCTAACGTAGATCTTGACGTACTTTTGTTTGAGGTTGCATTGAGTCTATTGAACTTATAGAGAACGGGCAAGTTAACAATATTGAGTATTACACTTTAGGAACATAATATTTCTCCACATTTATTTAGGTCTTTTACAATTTCAGTATTGTTTTCTACTTTTGTGTGGGAATTTTACATATCATATGTTACATTTGTCCTTTTATTCTATTATAAATATTATTTTAAATTTTCAATTACTTATCATTTCGATATGGAAACACAATTGATATCATTGACTTTATATACTGAGACTTTTTATTTTTTATTATTTACTTATTATTATTATTATTATTTTTAAGATTTTACTTATTTATTTGATAGAGATCACAAGTAGGCAGAGAGGCAGAGAGAGAGAGGAGGAAGCAGGCTGTCCGCAGAGCAGAGAACCCGATGCGGGGCTCAATCCCACAACCCTGGGATCATGACCAGAGCCGAAGGCAGCGGCTTTAACCCACTGAGCCACCCAGGCGCCCCCTTATTATTATTTTTTTAAGATTTATTTGACAAAAAGAGAGAGCACAAGCAGGGGGAGCAGTAGGCAAAGTGAGAGGGAGAAGTGGGCTCCCTACTGAGCAAGGAGAGTGATGTGGGGCTCGATCCCAGGACCCTGGGATCGTGACCTAAGCCAAAGGCAGATGTTTAACTGACTGAGCCACCCACGTGCCCAAGACTTTTTATTTATTTATTTATTTTTAAAGATTTTATTTATTTATTTCACAGAGATTACAAGTAGGCAGAGAGTCAGGCAGAGAGGAGGAAGCAGGCTCCCCGCTGAGCAGAGAGCCCGATGTGGGGCTTGATCGCAGGACCCTGAGATCACCACCCAAGCTGAAGGCAGAGGCTTAACCCACTGAGCCACCCAGATGCCCCAAGACTTTTTATTTTTTGACAATTTTAATAATTAATATTTTTGAGAATTTCTGATAATAATTTACTTTTGAAATTTTTTAATAATTTCTGATAACTTCTGATTATTTCATTATTACTTTTATTTGTTTTGTATTTACCAATTCTACAGATTTCCATTACTCATGTTATCTGGAAAGAGGAATAATGAAACTCTAGTTTCTCTCTTCTATACTTTATGCCTCATTTCTTTTTCTTGCTCTATGTACTAAAACAATTGTAAAGTGTAAATGGATGTTGTAGGAGTACATCCTTTACTTCAGAAATGATCCCAGAAAGGGAATAAGTATTTGCAATAGCCTGTCTCCCTTTGCATATTGTTTATTCCTTGTTTTCTGTTTTTTTCCCTCCCAGCTAGCTCCGAAGGTCCAGAGCCAGCCTATCTCTAATTTCTTTTAAATTGTTTAAAACTACAGTGTATCTCATTATCTCATGCATAACCAGGCTGACTCTTCAAATTAATGGTACTGAGTTCATCTATTTATCCAACTATCTAGAAATAAAGCTTACTTCAGCATATTGACATATTTAGGTGCAATTCAAAAGTTGTGTAATGGATGGTTCTACAATGATGCATACAATTGACCTTGAGTAAGGAAAACCCAGCACACTGGATGGTTAGTAATCAAATCTAAGAATGCTAATTACGACTCCAAGGTTATCATCCTTGCTTCAGTTAATTTTTGCAGAGACCTGCCTCAGAGACCTGTTCTAGTTATTCTTTGCAGATACTCTGCAGAGATGATTTTGGCTCCCAACAAAAAACAGTAAGTAAAATTTTGAAAAATCCATGAAAAAAATTGTTGAAGCAATTTTCTTTGGGGCACCTTGCTTGATCCATGAATTCTGTTTTATATATATAGATATATATTTTTTTTAACTCAGAGCATTTCAAAGACCTGGATAACTGCTTGGGAGTATGAAAGAAAAATTTCCTATACATTTTGTAAGTCAAGTAAGAAACAATGAAAAAAAAATAGCTACTTTAAGGAAAAGGTGTACATGAAATTATTTGTACACCCTTAACTTAGGCAAAAATGTCACATTACTTTACATCTTTTAAGCAAATTAATTCTAATCCTAAGATTCCATTCCATCCTCTATTAGGATTCCTGAGCAACTTATGGCCATGACTGTCAAGAAGTCCTTGGAGTTTGCATCATATCAAAGGCCAGAGACATCTGCCCAGTATTGTTTCATCTTTTCATTTACCTCTTGCCTCTGAAATGCCCTTTGGCCCAGTCCTCATCAATTCGTCTCTGAGGCCCAGGTGCACAGTTGTTTCTGCATCCAATTTGGGCACAGGGATCTGTGCAGAAGCTGAGAACTCTGGGGACAGTCGATGAGCATATCTGGGTACATTAGTTATCATCTTCCTTTTCTAATTAATATTAGAGCAAAACTTTGTGATACTTATCAAGTCTCATGATCCCAGGGTCCTGGGATTGAGTCCCACATCAAGCTCTCTGCTCTTAGGGGAGCCTGCTTCTCCCCCTGACTGCCGCTCCCCCTGCTTGTGCTTTTTCTCTCTCTGTGTCAAATAAATAAAATCTTTAAAAAATATATACACTTATAAAAATGAATAATAATTTTAAAAACTTTCTGAGGAACCTCCCTACTGTTATCCAGAGTGGCTGCACCTACTCGCACTCCCGCCAAGAGTGTATAAGTGTTCCTTTTATTCCACAAGCTCGTCAACACTTGTGTTTTGTGTTTTTTATTTCAGCCATTCAGACACGTATGAAGTGATAACTCATTTTTGTTTTGATTTGCATTTCCTTGATTATGAGTGATGTTGAGCAAATTTTTCCTGCTTGTTGGCCACCTGCATGTCTCTTTTAGAAAAATGTCTGTTCATGTCTTCTCCCCATGTTTTAACTTGTTTGTCTATTGGCTGTTAAGTTGTATCAGTTCTTTATATATATTGGATATTAGCCCTTTACCGGATATGTCATTTGCAAATATCTTCTCCCATTCAATGTTACCTTTGAGTTTTAATGATTGTTTCCTTCACTGTACAGAAGCTTTTTATTTTAATGTAATCCCAACAATTTATTTTTGCTTCGGATTCTTTTTCCACAGAAGACAAATGTCAGATGTCAGAGAACTTACTGCCAATGCTCTCATTGAGGATATTTATGGTTTTAGGTCTCATATTTCAGGCCTTTAATCCAATCTGAGTTTATTTTTGTGAATAGTGAAAGAAAGTGGTCTGGTTTCATTCTTTTGCATGTACCTGTCCAGTTTTCTCAGCACCAATTTAAAAAAAAAAAGATATTGTTTATTTGACAGAGAGAGAGAGAGAGAGACAGTGAGAGAGGGAATATAAGCAGGGGGAGTAGGAGAGGGAGAAGCAGGCTTCCCGCTAGGCAGAGAGCCAGACAAGGGGCTCAATCCCTGGACCCTGGACCCGGAGATCATGACCTGAGCTGAAGGCAGATACTTAACGACTGAGCCACCCATTATACATTCATTCTTCTTTGTTGAAGATTAATTGACCTTATAATTGTGCATTTACTTCTGGGTTTTCTAATTTACTCCATTGATCTATGTGTCTATTTTTACACCAGTACCATACTGTTTTAATTTCTACTGCTCTGCATATAACTTGAAATCTGGAATTGTAATTATCTCCACTTTTGTTTTTCTTTTGCAAGACTGCTTTGGCTATTTAAGGTCTTTTGTGGTTCCACACAAATTTTAGGATTGTTTGTTCTAATTCTGTGAAAAATGCTGTTGGTATTTTGATAGGGATTACATTAAATATATAGATTGCTTTTGGTAGTACAGACATCTTAACAGTATTTGCTCTTCCATACCATGAGCATGGAATGTCTTTCCATTTCTTTGCATAGTCGTGAATGTCTTTCTTCAGTGTTTTATTGTTTTCAGAGCACAGGTCTTTCACCTCTTTGGTTAAGTTTATTCCTAAATATTTTATTGTTTTGGGTGCAATTGTAAGTGGGATTGTTTTCTTAATTTCACGGTCTGCTGTTTCATTATTAGTGTACAGAAATGCAACAGATTTCTATACGTTGATTTTACATGCTAAGACTTTACTGAACTCATCTGTCAGTTCTAGTAGTTTTTGGTGGCAGCCTTATGGTTTTCTATATAAAGTAGCATGTCAACTGCTACTATATATAGTTTTACTTCTTTTTTACCAATCTGGACGTCTTTTATTTCTTCATGTTGTTTAACTGCTGTGGCTGGGACTTCCAGTGCTATGTTGAATAACAGTGGTGAGAGTGGACATCCCTGTCACGTTCCTGACCTGAGGGGAAAAACTCAGTTTTTCATCACTGAGTATGATGTGGGCTGTGGGTTTTTCATATAAGGCCTTTATTATGTTGAGGTATGCTTCCTCTAGGCCTACTTTGTAAAGGGTTTTTATAATGAATACATGTTGTGTTTTGTCGAACGCTTTTTCTGCCTCCACTGAAATGATCACATTGTTCTTATCCTTTCTCCTACTGATGTGAAGTATCACATTGACTGTTCTGCAAATATTGAACCACCCTTGCAACTCAGGAATAAATCCCACTTGATTGTGGTTTATTACTTTTTAAATATATTGTTGAAATCAGTGTGCTAATATTTTGTTGAGGAATTTTACATATATTCATGAGATACACTGACCTACACTTCTCTTTCATTGCAGTGTTGTTATCCAGTAATTGTACTACTGGGTATTTATCCAAAAAACAAAAAAACACTGGGGGCCTGGGAGGCTCAGCCTGTTAAGTATTCAACCCTTGATTTTTGGCACAAGTCATGATCTCAGGGTCATGAGATCCAGCCCTGCCCAGCGTGGAACCTGCTTAAGAGTCTCTCTCTCTCTCCCCCTACCCCTTCCCACTGCTCACACGCGCACATTCTCTCTCTCCAAAACAAACAAAAACAGAAACACAAATTACTACCAGCAGCCTTTGCAATTGAGAACAATTATTTCCTTAAAAAACATAGAATGTAAAAAAATACAGAAAGGATATAATTCAAAGCTAACATGTGGTATTCCATCCTCTTTGCTGGACACACTGTCACTCAACAGTCCCCTTTCAGGCTCAGCACCTCACTCCCACTCTCGTCCTCCTGCCACGGGGCCCTGGCCTCAGAGCCCTGGCTCTTATCCCTCATACTCATGAGATGACCCACGTGCGTGCTTCACCTGCTTTCAGTTCCATTCGCCATCCATCTCTGCTTTCCCCTTCAAAGACATTTGATGACATGACAGTTAGACATATTACTTGGGGATAATAAATTGGGAGAGTTAACCAAAGGGTAAAATGCTCTACTCTAGGAGTCATGGTGGACAGAACAAAAAGGGCTCTGTCCCACAGCTTTTCTATTTAAAAGGTGCCAAAGTCAAAGTAATGTTTAGAAAGCTGTAAATATTTTGAGGTCTCTCCAGCTTTCCTATGTAGTCCACCCACACTTCTCTAGCTATGGTATCAGCAGAGCTGGATGAGACCAGAACTCAAGATCAGAAACCTTGGGTTCCCTCTGTTACCAAAGGCTACCTCATTTCCCTTGGATCTCACCCATTTCTCACCCACACCATGTACACATGTACTTAGCTCCATGTACTGCCTGCCTAAGGGGATAATTTGTTCATGAAAGACATGTCAGCAACGTACCACACCATAATACGGTACAACAGAATAAATCTCTGTGAACTAAGTTTATGTACACATTATGATTCAGGTCAAAATATATGTAGGATAAAGATGTACAAGAATACTTGAAATATTAAATATTTTTACAGCTAAGGAAGTAAAGGAGTCCAAATAATTTTGTCTGCTTTATAAGACCAAGAGCAGCAAACTTCTTTCTCACAAACTGAAAGCAGACTTGTCAACAAAGTAGTGTTAATGAAAAACAATGGAATCAACTGACAATGACAGACAGAAAAGCCTGAAACATCTTATGTCCATTTCTGGCTTTTCTTAGTACGTTAGATCTAACAATAGGAGACCACATTGCTGCTCTGCAGTGAATGGAAAACGTTTTTTCTAGTTCTTCACAATTATCAGCCTCTTTTAATCACATGAAAGATGACGATATTTCCCTATGGGCCTGGTATAGCCCTGTTTTAAACTTCTTGTCACATTTCATTCTCAATATCAATATTTTCTTTCTTAAAAGTGTCCCAGTTTAACAAAATGTGCATGGGCATGCTCTCATTTACCTTCCTGGTACCTAAAAATATTCTATCCAGCTACCATGAGCATGCAACAATGAGACTGTCCAACAACTCCCTCAATAGCCATTGCTACCACTACTACCATCCTGTGGTAAAGGACCCTTGGTCAGGGACGCCTGGGTGGCTCAGTTGGTTAAGCAGCTGCCTTCGGCTCAGGTCATGATCCCAGCGTCCTGGGATGGAGTCCCGCATCCGGCTCCTTGCTCAGCAGGGAGCCTGCTTCTCCCTCTGCCTCTGCCTGCCACTCTGTCTGCCTGTGCTCGCTCCTGCGTGCTCTCTCTATCTGACAAATAAACAAATAAAATCTTAAAAAAAAAAAAAAAAAAGACCCTTGGTCAGAAAGACCCTCGCTGAAACATTAGAATCCTGAAACTCACAAATGTTTTCATAGTAGAGCTGATAATAAAAGTCCCTTTCTTCTTTGACAAGGGATTTAGATGTCAATTTAAAGTTGTCTGTGGTCACATTTCCAGTGAAGAACCCAAACGGTAGACGAGAGCGAAGATGAGACTAGGTAAGTCTTAGTAGCGAATAAAAGCTTATCTCAATTGCAATTGTCAATTATGACTTTCCTAGTTAAGAGGGTAACATAGTTCATTTTTATTAAGCTAGCAGAGTTCAGTTCCTGCTAGAATGCAAACAAAAAGCATCATTTACTTTTATTACAGTAGCTTATCTGTTGCTATTGAATATATGTAAACAGGGGTGTCTGGGTGGCTCAGATGGCTAAGCATCCAACTGTAGATTTCCACTGCAGTCATGACCTCAGGGACATGATATCAAGTCCCTGTGTTGGATTCTGCACTCAGCACAGAGTCTGTTGGAGCCACATCACTCTCTCCCTCTGCCTCTCCATCTGTTTGTATACACATGTGCACACACACTCTCGCCCTCTCTCTCTCTCTAAAATAAATAAATACATAAATCTGAAAATCTATAAATACAAATAAAAATTATATCTATTTTGGTGAAATAAACCAATAACTTTCCTGTACTGCCTCCTTTATATTTAATCTTAAGAATCATGCATCCATTTCTTTATTTAACACCTTCTTTCATATCCTCCTAGAGAAAACAGAACAGCTTGTGTGTATACATATCAAGGAATGTTAGAAGAATTCATAGAAATCATCCTTTCCAGTTTTTAAACTTACAGAAGTGATCTGCCATGGCCTGGATTTTTGTGTTCCCCCAAAATTCATATGTTGAAATCCTAACTCTCAAAGAAAATGGTATTA
>RCUC01160647.1:0-50515 GCA_003697995.1 Taxidea taxus jeffersonii | reverse complement strand
AATGGCATTAATTAGATGTGTGTGTTTTCCTTGTGTGAAGATCTTACTTCACATCTATATTTCTGTTTCTATGATATATTTATTTGTATATGGCATAAATATAGTCACACACACACATACGCGCGCGTGCCAAGGAGACTCTTTAAGATCTATTAACCCAGGGGCATCTACCAAAGCAGCCACTTTCCTGGAGGTCTGAATACACAATGAATGTAACCATTAAGTCACCGCAACTGTATTTCTTCTACCCTCAAGCTGTTGGCTAGAATTTTTATTTAAAACAAAAAACAAAACAAAAACCCACACCACATTAGTCTTTGTGAAAAACAGAAAGAATACATCAAAAGCCAGATTTGGTTGAAGGTCCAGTTACAAATGAAGTAAAGCCAGTGAAAGTCAGTGAAAGAAAATAAAAGCAGATATATCCCAAACAAAGAGGTGCTACCAATAGCAGCCACTGAAAAAAACATGTCAAACAAAATAAGCAGCTTAAGCTATAAAAAATAAAAGAGATTAAAGGCACTCTTTGAAACATGAAACAATGATTTCTACCACTCTAATCCTTCTTTAAGCCATGTATTCCTTTCTTTGGTCATCTGCCCTAATTACTGAAAACAAATACTTGACAAGAACAGCTGAAGTGAATTAATCTTTAGGCTTTCGGCTAAATGAGATGAAGATAACAAGAATTTAATGGATAAATCTTTGAATAGGTGTGGGATTCAGTTAATATCTCAGTCCACTGATTTTTAATATACATCGTAGTAGAGTCCTACGCCTAAATATTAGGTTCTTTGATGAAGCCTAACTTTAAAAAAGTGTTTGTTTTCAGTCCACTAGGACCAAATTTCACTGACCAGAGACAGGACTAAATTTTGTATCCTTTACAATTTCCAACATTTTCAATGTTTAGATATTCTAGTAATGTCCACAAGCAAACATAGAGACTCAACAATAAGGAACAAGGGACACCTGGGTGGCTCAGTCTTTGGGGATCTGTCTTTGGCTCAGGTCATGATCCCAGGGTCGTGACATTGAGCCCCACATCAGGCTCCCTGCTCAGCAGGAAGCCTGCTTCTCCCTCTCCCATCCCCCGGCTTGTGTTCCCTCTCTCTCTGTCAAATAATAAATAAAATCTTTAAAAAAAGAAAAAAAAACAATAGGGAACAAACTGAGGGCTGCTGAAGGGGAGGTGGGTGGAGGAGTTGGGTAAATGAGTGATGGACATTAAAGAGGGCACTTATTGTGATGAGCACTGGGTGTTCTATGCAAGTGATGGATCATTAAATTCTACCCCTGAAGCCAATATTACATTATATGTTAACTAACTAGAATTTAAGTAAAATCTTGAAAGAAAAAAAAATCCCAAAGTTTTCAATTTCTAATGTTCAATGAACGTGGAATACTAAAGGAAAATCTTTAAAGTTATGGTTCTCACTAGACTGTGGATGTATATGACAAAAGGGGTAGAAGTAAAAGGAAGTCTTTACTTGCCAAGGTTCTTTTGTCAATGGCAACAGGAATGTCTTCTAAAACTATTTTATTTAATTAATTTATTTACTGTTTGTTTATTTTTTAAAAAACTGTTTTAATAATAGACTTAGGATGATAAAACTATTACAGTAATACCTGGCACTTTTAGCTATTTATCTGCTTAAAATTGCTGGCAAAAAAATGTATTAACATGATGTAATATAGACTTGGGAGTGGTATTTCTCAAATTTAAAGTACTTATCTAATCAATTCAATATATAAAGTTTATTACACAGCTCCCATTAATGACATTATTCCTTCTTCAGTGTTGCAATAAAATATCTCTAAGTTTTATGTTTCTTTTATTTTTATAGTATGCCTTTCTTCATCTTTTCTCTTTTTTCATAAAAATGCCATGAGACACAGTGCAACAATGACAAAGGAATCCAACATAGGGTTCCTTGGGCTGTAAGTTTCTAGAATTTCAGTTACAGTCGCCTATATGTTTTATAGACAAGCTGTCTCTTGATGTACTTCATAACTGCCAATTTTAAATACCAGCTCTAAAAGAAACTGACTTGACAAATTCATTTTACTCTCCAAACCAGTTTTTTAAGTGATGCATTGAGTTATTTTAGAATCTTTCATTATTCAAATAAATTTTCTTTCAGTGACCAAAAGACAGGAATCTATCTAGAAAAAGGGATGTGAGGAAATAGAAGAGCTAAAATAAAAAGTTAATAGAAAAGTCACTATAATGAGGAGCAGTAGTATTATCTGTCATTAATTACAAAAAATTACTAGAAAGGGCAATTAATGCTTTGTGTATTTAAAATTTTCATTTTAGGGTGCCCGGGTGGCTCAATCAGTTATACATCTACCTTTTGCTCAGGTCATAATCTCAGAATCCTGTGTTTGAGCCCTGGATCAGGCTCCCTGCTCAGTGGGGAGTCTGCTTCTCCCTTTCCTACAGCCGGATGCTCCCCCTGCTTGTGCTCTCTCTCTCTCTGTCAAATGAATAAAAAAAATTTTTTTTTAAGATTTTACTTATTTGACAGATCATAAGTAAGCAGAGAGGCAGGCAGAGAGGGTGGGGAAGCAGACTTCCCGCTGAGCAGAGAGCCCAATGCGGGGCTCGATCCCAGGACCCTGAGATCATGACCTGAGCCGAAGGCAGAAGCTTAACCCACTGAGCCACCCAGGTGCTCCCTGTTATGCCCAGATCGCAAGACCACCACCAAGAAGACCACCGAGAGCCAGACATTCCGAAATGCAAAAGCAAGGCTTTATTCAGGCGGGCTGCAGCTCGGGCCTCGTCCTACACACCGACACAGCGGAGTCTAGGAGGAAGCCCCCAGCTGGAATTTTACAGGGATTATAAAGGCAATTTCGCACGCAAAGAGTACATAGTCACATGGTTACACATATAAGCGACTGAGGCTTATTGGCGTTTGAGGTTACTTAAGCTGTGTTGTCTGAGGAGGGTTGGTCAGTTGAGGCGTTTGAAGTTACTTAAGCTGTGTTGTCTGAGGAGGGTTGGTCAGTTCGGAAAACCGCTGGCAGGGAGTTTTCCTTACTGGCTGTTTTTCTATCCTTTGTTAGCATATAGAGCAATAACTGCTATTGGCTCATATCCAATCCCTCACTTGCATATGGAGGAACCACTTTTATTGGCTCATGTCCAATCCCTTATTTGCATATGGAGGAACCACTTTGGGATGTTCTCAGCTTAATATAAACAACAAAATGGCTGCCGCCTCTAAATGGCGTCACTTTAGCCCTTCACTCCCAAATGAATAAAATCTTAAAAAAAAAAAAAGCTACAATGAAAACTCCAAAAGAGAGAGAGAAACATCAATGTTAGCTTGTTGTAAAGGGAAGAGGATCAATCATAATAACTGCTTTTAAAGATTTATTTATTTTAGAGAGGGGGAGAGGGAGAGCAAGAGCAAGCAGGGGGTTGGGGCATAGGGAGAGAGAAACTTAAGCAGACTGCACACCCCTCATGGAGCTGAATGTGGGGCTCCATCTCATGACCCTGAGATCACTGTTTCCTATCTGCCAGGCACTGTGTTAAGCTTTTTACATAAATAAACTCTTTATTCTTCACAAAAACCCTATGATGTAATAAGCATTATTACCTGTTCCAAGATCACACCTCTAGCAAGTAACAGAGAATTGAACCCACTTCTACTTGTCTCTAAGGTTTATCTCCTAACTACCTTTAACACAACATATATTGGAAATCAAATTCTGTAAGTGTAATGACCTGGCTCCGAATCTCATGGAAGATAGAGAATAAGATAATTTAATAGGGACGCCTGGGTGGCTCAGAGGGTTGGGCCTCTGCCTTCGGCTTGGGTCATGATCTCAGGGTCCTGGGATCGAGTCCCACATCAGGTTCTCTGCTCGGCGGGGAGCCTGCTTCCCCAACCCCTCTCTCTGCCTGCCTCTCTGCCTGCTTGTGATCTCTCTCTGTGTCAAATAAATGGATAAAATCTTTAACAAAAAAGAGAGAGAGAATTTAATAGTTTACAACTCAAAAAGGAAACCAGGAAGTTAATAGATGAAACTGTTTCTAAATGATCTCCAAAATCTAGACAGAAATACTTGGGTCCTATTTGGTATCTTGGGCAATAATACCTGCCTTAAGCAAAGTAAAATAATTAGTCTTAAACAATCAATAAAACCAATAAAACCAATTTTAAAAAGCTTGAGTATTGAAGTTGCAGAGACATTGACCAGAAAGTTTGTGAGGGGTGTCTGGGTCGCTTAGTTCATTAGGCATCTGACTTCCACTCGGGTTATGACCTCAGGGTCTTGGGATAGGGCCCTGAATTGGGTTCCATGGTCAGCAGGGAGTCTTCTTCTCTCTCTGCCCCTCTCCGCTGCTCATGCTTTGTCTCTCAAATTTTTTTTAAGATTTTATTTATTTATTTATTTATTAGTTTGTTCATTTGTTTGTTTGACAGAGATCACAAGCAGTTCCTATTGAGGATTTGAAGTTATTTTTGTGAGTAACAAATGCAAGATGGAGGCACTGGCTGGCTCAGTTGGTAGAGCGTGCAACTCTTGATCCTGGGGTTGTAAGTTCAGACCCTATGTTAGATGTAGAGATTGGTATTTATTTATTTGTTTGTTTATTTGACAGAGACACAGCGAGAGAGGGAACACAAGTAGGGGGAGCAGGAGAGAGAGAAGCAGGCTTCCCACTGCACAGGGAGCCTGATGCTGGGCTTGATCCCAGGACCCTGGGATTATGACCCGAGCCAAATGCAGATGCTTAACGACTGAGCCACTCTGGCAACCCAGGTATAGAGATTACTTAAAAATAAAATCTTTAAAAACAAACAAACAAAAGACATGCAAGATGCTGGACATGAAAGGCCACTTTTGTATTGGTAGTGAATTATGATAGCTACAGTCCTGGCCAGTATACATCTCCCCCCCTGTATTCTTGTGGAGAATCCATACCCCACAGACAGGGCTGATTCCATACACCCTTTCCACCAAGCATGCACTTGGCATATACCACCACTATCACCTTAGGAGTAAACAGGTGGTACAGACCTAGCTAGATCCCGCATACCCATGGCAATAGGGATTGGCCACGTGGAGGGACCCAGCAGGGGCAGTCACAGTCCTCTTTGGGACATTTGCCAATAATATTGAAGGGATCTCCAGCTTTGAGGAAAATATAAGCTTAAAGCTGCAGATGGCCAACTCTGCCACCTGCCTATCTGAGTGTGTAGAGAAAGCCTATGTGAGAATAAAGGCAAAAACAGCAAGAAGGCAAGGCTGAGAGCGGGTATATGACAGCATTCCAATGACATCGTCTGAGACTCTGAATCTAGCAGAGTTAGTATGTTAGTATATGTAGTATAAGTTAGGTTTCTGCCACTTGCAAATATAAGAGAACCTTGATCATATGTACATTATAAACACATACTATAAATGGAGCATGGTCAGATATAACTATAATCTTAGGTAACTGCATGTCAACAGTCCATAAACTCTGACAAACTTCATGCCAACTTTCCTATTATCCCTGAACTAGCAACAATCAAAACTGCAATGTTCAAACTGCAAGTTCAAAGCCCAAGATCTGTCATTTGCAGTTTACCTTACAGAAACAATTTTAGTATCTGGCAACCACTTTTACTCTTATTGACTAGCCTAGGGCATTAAACTTTGAAAACCATGACATGACCATGCTCCAAATAAATTTTAAAATTTGGTATCTCAGAGCCCCTGGGTGGATCAGTTGGTTAAGTGTCCAACTCTTGGTTTTGGCTTAGGTCATGATCTCCAGTGTAGAGCCTGCTAATTCTCTCTCTACCCCCACCTCTGACTCTCCCCTTCTCCCCCACCCCAAAAATAAATAAATAAAGACTTAAAAAAAATAGGTATCTCCCACTTTTTGAAAGTCTGCATTATGCCACTTTGCTTATATGAAAGACCCATAACAGCACCTGTTTTTCGAACTGAAAGAAATCTGAATAGGATTTCCATTTTATGCCGTTTTGGGTTTTGAAAGGTTTCAAAAGGAATGCTCTACTTTCAGCTAGCCAGGGAAACCTGCCTGGGAGTCTGTCCTGTTACTGGATGTGGCTATGTCAGAGTGGACGACCACGCTTAGGTGTCGAAATGAAACAAATAGGTTTAGGCCAAAGAATGCTAACACTTTTACTCCTCAGTAGGAGTCTCAGTATAAAGTAATGCCTCCTTATTTTATTTGACAATGTAGAACTTTACCTGAAGGTTAGGAAATCCCCTCAACCTTTTTGAAAAGAGCTTACTGCAAGGAACCACCCTTCCCTATGAGCCTCAGGTGAGATGCTTGCCTTGTTTACCCCTGACAGTGCCAGACACAGACCCTCAAAATTCCCATTCTTTTGTCTTGTAAGTGACTAGCTGAACCAGTGTTGTCCTTACTGATCAACAGGAACAAAATGACATTAACTAAACCTCTGTTAAGCTTCTTTCCTTCCCCAGGTCCCTGAACTTTGGCCCACCCTGAGCCTGAGTCAGCATACTGCCCTTCCTTATGGGCAGCTGCCTGGAAAGAGACTGGTCTCGGGGTAAAACATTCTCTTATCTACTGTTCTGTAGATGATGCTTTCATCTCCTGTTCCCACACCTGGTTCTTGCCCATTATGTATAAGTCTCCTCAGCCTCCAATTTTATTTACCTTTTCACATTGCCAGTAAGTTCATCTTCCTAAAGATTGTTCCTCCAATCTCAGCATTCTTTTGCATTCTTTTTCTTGTTTTTCTTTTCTCTCTGTTACTTAAGAATAAAGTCCACATTCCTTAGTTTAGCATCTAAGTCTTTCCACAACGAGGTCTAATCTCACCTCTTCCTCCCATGAAGCCTTCTAAATCTTTTTTTTTCTTTTCTTTCTTTCTTTTTTTTTTTTTAATTTGTCAGAGGGAGAGGGAGAGAGAGCAAGCGAGCACAGGCAGAGGCAGAGGGAGAAGCAGGCTCCCTGCCGAGCAAGGAGCCTGATGTGGGACTTGATCCCAGGACGCTGGGATCATGACCTGAGCTGAAGGCAGCCGCTTAACCAACTGAGCCACCCAGGCGTCCCAGCCTTCTAAATCTTCTAACCCTTTTAAAAACCTGCCTTTTTTCTCCAGTCTTGTTGTGCTTGCCCATTCACTTTTTCTATACCTCAGATGTTTTCCCTCCCAAATCCCCCCTCCCTCAATTTCTATCCAACACAAATACCATTCCTTCCCTGTCTGGGAATTAATCTCTCCATTATTATTCCTCTAACAGTGTCTGTACCTTCCTTAAAGCGTTAAAAATAGGGTTGTTGTTTGTTTTTTAATTACAGCAAGTTGTATACATTTTAAAATCTGTCTTTCTAGATTATACATTCTTTGAGGTCAAGACAGTGTTTTACTCCTTTGTGTATTTTCTGGCCCTTAGTCTAATGCCTCACACTTGAAGAGCACTCAATATTCCCTTTCTTTTTTAAAAAAAATTGTATTTATTTATTTGAGAGAAAGAGAGAGAGAAGGAAGGAGATGGAGAGAGAATCTGAAGCAGACTCCATGCTGAGCATAGAGCCCGATGTGGGCTCGATCTTATGAGCACAGGATCATGATCTAAGCTGAAACCAGGAGTCAGACAATTAACTTACTGAGCCACCCATGCACCCCAATATTCATTCTTTTAATTAAAATACATGGAAAATTATTCTATTTCCTTTGTGGCTGCATGTGGCATTTTCTGTAACATATGTTTATTATATCTAATTATCAACTAAATATAACATGAGAGGCTCAGGATTACAAGTCAAATGACTGTTGTTTACTGCAAAGCAAAATACAGAATCTCCTAAGTATGATGGTAATAAGAGAACAGCAAAGACTGATCTGACAGTTTTCAGAGTTCTTGAGAGGTAAGATAGCATAATGTGTTCAGAGTATGGGTTCTGGTTTCTGACATCTGAAAGTAGGCTCTGCTACTTACTAGCTCTGTGACCTTGAGCATATTCCATGCTCCTGTGCCCCAATTTTTCATGTGTAATATGAACATAGAAAGACCTACTTTACAGGGCTTTTGAGAGGATTAAATTAGTTACTATGTGTAAAACACATCAGATAGTACATGTCGTGTAAAAAGATCCAGTAACTGTTACCTTTATTATGAAAACTGGAAAAGCTTCACTTTGTTCATGCCTCTCAGTGATCATTTAAGTCAAGTAATTCCAAAGAATGTATTACCAAGTAGGTACTGGACACACTGGTTTTTCCAGAACCTATTAACATCTCTAAGGATGACCAGGTCTCAAAGACATGTATAAGGAGCAGATAAGAAAATGATCTCTTATAACCTATAGCTGTGCTGAGAATAAGCCAAAGCCAAGTAATCAAGTTCATATACATTTTAACAATCTCTTTAAGTTTCAATACCTTGCTAGGGAAGTTCTGTAGGAATGGATCCCCAAACCTCATTCATTTATGTTGGTCATACGGTTATTCAGTAAGCATTTGGGGGCTAGGGATATAGAAATCAAGGGTATTGTTCCTGTTTGCAACTAAGTCACGGTCTTGAAGGATTCAGTCAGATAAGAAATGGAATAAATGAGTTCAAGACAGAAAGGAATAATATGGAGGGATACACAGAGGTATGCAGGAGCTCAGACTGTTCAGGGAGCTTCATTTAAGAATAAGTGACTGCGGAATGAGGGTATCTGGGCAGTGGTAGAAGAGACAGGCAGTGGCAGGATGATAAAGACTGTCTGTGTGAGGCCTGAAAAACACCTGCTTCCCTCACTCTGCCCATCAAAGTCTCCTCAGCTTGCGGAGATCACAGGGGGGTGGAGGGGGGAGGGAGAAGAAAAAAAAAAAGCCAGGTAGGATGTGGACCAGGCTCTGTGAAATCAAAGTTCTGAGGAAATTAGACCTCAGTCACCTGTTTTTCCTTATCTATCCTATCCTGGACAACGTAAGTTTAGATTGTCATGAATGCCAAAGTAAAATTTGAATTTTATCCTCAAGGCAATAGGGAAAAACTGGAGGACTTTAAGCAGGGGCAGAACTGGGATCAAGTTTGCCTTTCAGGAAGCAGTTGTGAAAGTAGTGTGGAGAACAGACTCAAGGGGGTGGTGAATGCTGGGAGAGGTATGACAAAGACAATGTGTTCTGTCTGAATATGCTGAGTTGGAGAACACGGTGGCTATTTGAATGAGGATGTTAAGATGATAGTAAGAGATCATACTTAGTTCTTTAAATAAAAGTTCCAAGGCATATTTTGTCCTCAGCACACCCTCAGTCCAATTTTCTATAACTACTACAATTATATGTTTGTGGTTATTAATTCACTTTATAACTTAAAGATTTCTTAGCTATAGGGGGCCTGGGTGGCTGAGTCGGTTAAGCATCTGCCTTCGGCTCAGGTCCTGATCCTAGGACAATCCCAAGACAATCCCAGAGTCCTGGGATCGAGCCCCGCATTGGGCTCTCTGCTCAGCTGAGTTTCCGCCTCCCCCTCTCCTTCTATGATCTCTCTCACTTTTGTTCTCACTCGAAAAAATAAAATCTTAAAAAAAAAAAAATTCCTACCTATATAATGTCATTTTAGTCTTTCCATAATCCTATAAGGTAGACAGGACTGCTATTCTTCCCATTTTGCAAGGAAGATTTATGCCCCTGAGATTATAAGTGATTTACTTGTGAAAGATCACAGAGGAAGTCGGGAGGCAGATCCAAGCCCTAAGCCTAGCTCCAGGTGACACAGTGAATTGCACATACTCATAGTAACCCATCAACTCTCACTTCGTGTCCACTCTGCTCTTCGCAGTATATTAGCAGAGATTTAAAAAACCCAAAAAGAATTAGGAGATCAGCGTAGGGACAACAGCACCGTTTGTGAGCAAAATTGCAGATCAGCAAACATATCTGGCTTCTGATTCTAATTCGGCCTCAGCCACCTATGTGATTGTATTTTATTTGAAAATAACAGAAATCCACTTCAAACACACTTAAATAGAAAGGGGAATTTATTGGTTCATTAAACCCACAGAAGGATTCAACAGTCCATGATCACAAAGGTAAGGCTGGGGAGGTAGCCCTTAGGAACAAATGGATAGAGTGGGCTTGGACCTTGTTAAGAGTCTTCAAAATCACTTGTTCCTGTTGCTATCTGTGTGGCAGTTTCCCCTTTCTTTCTGCTGCTAACTAGCTTTGGTTAAAGGAAGAAATATGACTACTATGTTTCTGATATTAGAAGTTAAAGCTGCAGCCATTGAAGAGAGATGACTCCCAAGTCATCTTGATGAAAGACATCTTTATGAAAGACATGAACCTTGATTATAGGCATTATATAGCTAGATAGAAGGAAAGAATAGCATTTCAGGTAAAGGAAGGAGGTTTTGAGTTTGTGACGTAGGTGGTCTTTGAATAAAAGTCAAGCCTGCCGGGGGTGGAGGCTACATCCTTCTTCCCACTGAAAATCACACTGAGTTGTTGTGAGTTCACACTTCCCATTGAAAATCACACTGAGCTACATGGGTGGCTTGGTCATTAAGCATCTGCCTTCGGCTCAGGTCCTGATCCCAGGGTCCTAGGATCGAGTCCTGGGTCGGGCTCCCTGCTCAGCGGGGAGCCTGCTTCTCCCTCTCCTACTCCCCCTGTTTGTGTTCCCTCTCTCACTCTGTATCTCTCTCTCAAATAAATAAATAAAATCTTAAAAAAAATCACACTGGATTGCTAAAGGAGGAACCGAGTATTATGGATACTAAAAGGCAAACACAGAATTCAGAGGAGGAAAATTCAAAAGAAAATCCCGTCGTCCATTCTGAGAGCCCACAAGAACGATGACAGCTTTATTTATTTGTGCGTGTGTGTGTGTGTGTGTGTGTGTGTGTGTGTGTGTGTGAGAGAGAGAGAGAGCAAGCGCACAAGTGGGAGTGACAGGCAGAGGGAGAAGCAAGATTCCTGCTGAGCCAGGAGTCTGATGTGGGACTCAATCCCAGGACCCTGGGATCATGACCTGAGTTGAAGGCAGATGTTTAACTGACGGAGCCATCGGGCATCCCCAATGACAGCTCTTGATCACACCCACAGTGGCTCTTTGAACGTGTGTCTATGGAAAGCAAGACATGGTCTTAATGACATTGGTGCTTAATATGTTGGTGTTTAATTTATAAGATTAATAAATTGCATGACTCTAAAAATGGCTTCTAAACCCCTTCCAACAATGTAACTCTGAGTCCATCTCCAATCCTGATCTTAAAAATCTTCAAAGTCCTTGAATACCCACATACAAAAAAGTTTTTTTTTAAAGGTTAAGATGACAAATTTTATATTGTGTATATTTTTTAAAGATTTTATTTATCGATTTGAAGAGAGAGAGAGAGCACAAGCAGGGCTAAGGGAGAAGGAGAAGAAGGTTCCCCACCAAGCAGGAAGTCAGATGCAGGGCTCGATCCCAGGACCCTGGGATCATGACCTGAGTTAAAGGCAGACACTCAACTGGCTGAGCCACCCAGGTGCCCCTATGTTATGTATTTTGGGCCACAATGAAAAAAAAATGCTCCCCTGGAAAGATACGTTGTTCATTCTACTGTACTTTCAAAAACCTGTATTTGAAAATATGGCAGCATGGCAAGATGGCAGCATAGGAAGATCCCAAACTCACCTCTTCTCTCCAAAACACCAAATCTGCTGCTACATATGGATCATTTCTCTCTGAAAAAGATCTGAAAATTAAATGAACTTCTTCTCCCTCCAAAAAAGGATAAGGAAAAAAAACCCCACAATGGGACAGGTAGGAGAGGTAGAGACAGTCTTGCCAAAAACTTCATTCCCAGCTCAGTGACACACAGTAGGGAGGGATCTCACCTGCCCGGTACTTCTTCCAGAGGAGTGTTTGTATTATCCATCAGGCACCTCAACCCTTAGGATCTGCACCAGAGAGATGAGCCCCCAAAGCATCTGGCTTAGAAAACAAACAGGGCTGATGTCCAAGGGATGCAAGTGCTATACGGAACTGAAATTATCCCTTTAAAGGGCCCACATGCGGTCTCACTTGCCATAGGACTCGGAAAAAACAGCAGTTTGAAAAATGCCTAGGTCTGTATGTGAGGGAGATTCATTTGCTAACATAAAAGCATCTGCTTGAGGGGCAGGGAACAGCTGAAACCCTCCCTAGAGATGGAGGTGCTGGCAGATGCCACTTTTGCACTTTCCACCTATCCTGCCAGCACAGGTGGGCAAGCTCCAGCGTGGCACTCTCCCACTGCCTTGCTAAGACAGCTGGGAGTGCACAGTGGTTGCACTATCCTACTGCCCTGCTGAGGCTACAGAGTGCAGGGAGGGCAGACATGAACAGCTGTGGCATTGTCCTGCTCCCAGGCTAAAGCTGGTACAGGCACACAAAGGATTCTCCCAGTGTATTCCTGAAGCTTGCAGGTGTGTGCAGTCAAGACATCTTCCTGCTGCCTTTCCAATGCCAGTGAGTATGCCCCCACCCTTTATACTCTCCAGCCGTCTAGCTAAAACTATGGGTGCTAGTGGGGGCCCCCTTGATCACTTGGCCCTGGTGGCCAAAGGGGCTGGCATATCTGAGCTCCACAGGAATGTAACAATTAGAGAGACAGTTCTTGGCCAGCCATGCCTCCCTCCCTGCCCAGGGCACTGCATAGACAGTGGACTGGAGGTATCTGGTTGGATCAGTCAGCTAAGTGACTGACTCTTGGTTTCAGCTCAGGTCATGATCTTGAGGTTATGATTTCAGATCATGTTATGGAGCCCTGCATCAGGCTCTACACTCAGCACGGAGTCTGTTTGAAATTCTCTCGCCCACTCCTTTGTCCGTCCCCTTGCTTGCACACTCTCTCCTTAAAATAAAAATTAATAAACAGCAGACTGAAACACAACCCCAGTCTTGTGAAAAAGGCCTATTTATTTAGTTTGGAGCTGCAGCCTGAGGGACAGACTTTAGGCTTCCCAAACATCTAGAGTCTAAGTAGGCACACCCAGGGAATGTAAGCAGGGAGACACCATCCTCCATACTCCCTTGGCCTCACAACAGCTCAACAAGACCTCCCAGAAAGAAGCTTATACACTCATTGGAGTCCCAAGTTTTGCAACTGTCACCCAGGGGGGTACCTCCAGATCTCCTGGTCTTGAGGCCAGCGGGGATTATGACTGCAGCCCCACAAGACTATATATATTTGCATATTTTCAAAGCTGCTACCAGCGTGCCTGGCTGGTTCTGCTGGTAGAGCATGTGACTCTTGATCTTAGGGTTGTGAGTTTGAGACCCAGGTTAGATGTAGAGATTACTTAAAAATAAAATCTTAAGGGAAAAAAAATAAAGCTGCTACCTGAAGGCTTTGCTTCCAATATGCTTGAAACTAGGTGCAAAATGAGATTCCTCCCCTTGGAACACTGACAAGTCTTGGCACACCCTCAACAACAGGACATTAGAATAAATCAGGCAGTTCAGACTATCACAAAGGTTCCAGAGACAACCAAGAATGAGGGCAAAGTTAAACTAGAATATTTATCACCTACCCAAGGCCACTCCTTTAAGACTGAGAGCAGTAGCTCTTTTTTGTCTAATACATAGAAACAAACAGAGTCAAGCAAAATGAAAAAGTATGTTTCAAATCAAAGAACAACATAAACCTCAGAAAAAGACCTTAATAATACAAAGATAAGTAATCTAGGCCTTAAAGAATTCAAAGTAATGACCATAAAAATACTCAATGAACTTGGGAGAAGAATGAACATAGGGAGAACTTCAACAAAGAGAGCTAGAAGATATTTACAAAGTACTAACAGAAGTTGCAGAGGTAAAGAATACAATAACTGAACTGAAAAAATATACTTCAATAGAGAGGTTCAACAGCAAACTGGATGAAGTAGAATGAATCAGTAAGCTGCAAGACAAGGCAATGGAATCCACCCAGACTATTTTTTCCAAATAGGAAATATTTGGAAAATATTTTTTCCTATCTTAGGAAAATGGGAAAAAATATTTTTTACTTAGAAAAACATATTTTTTCCTATTTTCCAAATAGGAAAAAGAAAAGAAAAAAAAGGGGGGGCATGCCTGGGTGGCTCAGTTGGTTAAGTGACTGCCTTCAGCTCAGGTCATGTCCCAGAGTCCTGGGACTGAGTGCCACATCAGGCTCCCAGCTCCATGGGAAGTCCGCTTCTCCCTCTGACCTTATCCCCATCATACTCTCTCTCACTCTCTCGCTCTTAAATAAATAAATAAAATCTTTAAAGAAAAGAAAAGAAACAATGCAAATAACTTAAGAAACTTATGTGAAACAACATTCACATTATTGGGGTCCCAGAAAGAGAAGACAGAAAGAGGCAGAAAACTTATTTGAAGAAATAATAACTGAAAACTTCTCTAAAACTTCCTATGAAAGAAAACATCCAGGTTCAGGAAGCCCAGAAAGTTCTAAATACGATGAATCCAAAAAGATCCACAGAAAACATATAATTAAAATGACAAAAGTTAAAGAGAGACTTTTAAAAGCAGCAAGAGAAAAACAAATTGAAACCCTGTAGAGGCACCAGCAGAAACACTGCAGGCCAGAAGGAAGAAACATGACATATTCAAAGTCAGGAAAAAACTTCCAATCAAAAATACTCTATCCAGCAAGGTTATCATTCAGAAATGAAGGTGAGATGCAGAGATTTCTAGAGAAGTGAAAACTAAAGGAGTTCACGACTAAATCAGCCTTATAAGAAATGTTAAGGAGACTTCTTTAATCTGAAAAGAAGTAGCACTAATTAATATAAGACAACATATGAAAGAAAAAATCTCATTGGAAAGGGCAAATATATACAAGGTAGTGGATTAACCTTGTATAAAGCTAATGTGAAGGTTAAAAGTAAAAAAGAGTAAAATTAAACCACATAGTTAAAGGATACATAAAATAAAAAAAATATAAAATGTGATATCAAAACCAAAATGTTATGGGTGACTAAAAAGTTGAGTTTTAGAATGTGTTCATATTTAAGTTACTATCAACTTAATATAGACTGTTATATACATAAGATGATATATATGAACCTCACAGTAAAGAGAAGGCAAAAAACTTATAGAAAACACACAAAAGAAAATGAGAAAGTAATTTAAATATAACACTGAAGAAAGTTTCAGACCACAAGGGAAGAAAGAAAGAGACAAAGAAAGAAACTGAGAGGAACAATAAAAACAGCCAGAAAAAAAATTAACAAATGACAATAAATACACACCTAACCATAATTACTTTAAGTATATATGGACTAACTTCTCCACTCAAAATGAATGGATGGCTGAATGAATTAAAAAAACACAACACGGGGCACTTGGGTGGCTCAGATGGTTGGGTGTCTGCCTTCACCTCAGGTCATGATGTTCAGGTCCTGGGATCGAGCCCTATGTCAGGCTCCCGGCTCTGCGGAGAGTCTGCTTCTCCCTCTCCCCCTGCTTGTCCTCTCTCTGTCTCTGCCTCTCTCTCAAATGAATAAATAAAATCTTTAAAAAAATAAAATTTATTAAAAAAAAGACACATCTATATACTGTTTAGAAGAAACTCACTTCAGAAGCAAAAATAAACACAGACTGAAAGGGAAGGGATGGAAAAAGATATTCCATGCTAATGGAAACGAAAAGAAACTGGTAAAACTATACTTGTATTAGGCAAAATAGACTTTTTTTTTAATCTTAAAAATTTTTAAGTAGGCTCCATGTCCACCATGGGGCTTGAGCTCATGGCCCTGAAATCAAGAGTTGCATGCACCACTGACTGAGTCAGCCAGGTGCCCCAAGACAAAATAATACAAATAATGTATTTAAAACAAATACTGTAAATACTTTAAAACAAATACTGTAGGGCGCCTGGGTGGCTCAGTGGGTTAAGCCGCTGCCTTCGGCTCAGGTCATGATCTCAGGGTCCTGGGATGGAGTCCCGCATCGGGCTCTCTGCTCAGCAGGGAGCCTGCTTCCCCTTCTCTCTCTGCCTGCCTCTCTGCCTACTTGTGATCTCTCTCTGTCAAATAAATAAATAAAATCTTTAAAAAAAACAAAAACAAAACAAATACTGTAATAAAAGACAAAGGAGGGGGGCACCTGGGTGGCTCCATGGGTTAAAGCCTCTGCCTTCAGCTCAGGTCATGATCTCAGGGTCCTGGGATCAAGCCGTGTTGGGCTCTCTGCTCAGCAGGGAGCCTGCTTCTCCCTCTCTCTCTGCCTACCTCTCTGCCTACTTGTGATCTGTCTGTCAATAAATAAATAAAATCTTAAAAAAAAAAAAAAGACAATGAGGGGCACTATATAATGATAAAGGGGTCAATCCAGCAGGAAAATATAAGATTTATAAATACATATGCACCCAACATAGGAGTACCAAAATATATAAAGCAAATATTAACATCTAAAGGGAGAAACTGACAGCAATACAATAACAGTAGAGGACCTTCACACTCCACTTACAACAATGGATGAATTATCCAGTCAGAAAATCAATAAGAAAACATCAACTTTAAATGACAAATTAGACCAGAAGACTAATATAGACATATACAAAACATTCCATCCACAAGCAGCAGAATATACATTCTTCTCAAGTGCACATGGAATATTCTCCAGAAGAGACCACATGTTAGGCCACAAAACAAATCTCAATAAATTCAAGAAGATAGAAATCATATCAAGTATCTCTCCTGACCACAATGAAATAAAACTAGAATTACAAAAAAAAAAAGTGAAAAAACTACAACTATGTGATGATTAAACAACACATTCCTGAATAACTACTGGGTGAAAAAAGGAATCAAAGGAGAAATTAAAAAAACACCCAGAGATAAATGAAAACAGATATATGACATACCATAATCTATGGGATGCAGCAAAAGTGATTCTAAGAGGGAAGTTCATAGGTTCGTAGCAACACAGACCTACCTCAAGAAACAAGAAAAATCTAACTTTACACCTAAAAGGGAACTAAAAAAAGAACAAGCAAAGCCCAAAATTGGAAGGAAGGAGACAACTGGGGTGCCTGGGTGGCTCAGGTCATGATCTCAGGGTCCTGGGATGTAGCCCCACATCAGGCTCCCTGCTGAGCAGGAAGTGTGCTTATCCCTCTCCCTTTCCTTCTGCCACTCCCCCACACCTGCTCTCTCTGTCTCTCTCTCAAATAAATAAATAAAATCTTTATTTTTAAAAAAGATTTAATTTAAATTAAAAAAATTTTTTATTTATTTACTTGAGAGAGAGCGAGCGAGCAAGTGTGAGTGCGTAAGAGCCGGGGGGAGGAGCAGCGGGAGAGGGAGAAGCAGACTTCCTGCCTAGCAGAGAGACCAATGTGGGGCTCCATCCCAGCACCCTGGGATCATGACCTGAGCAGAAGGCAGACTTTAACTGACTAAGCCATCCAGGAGCCACAATAAATAAAATCTTAAAAAAATAATAAAAATAAATAAAAAAAGTAAAAGAAAGGATACATGGAACTAAGATCTGGTTCTTTGAAAAGATATACAAAACTGACAAACCTTAAGCTAGACTCACCAAGAAAAAGGAGGACCCAAATAAATAAAACCAGAAATGAAAGAGAAGAAGTTGCAATTGACACTACAGAAGTACAAAGGATCATAAGGGGATACCATGAGCAACGATATGACAAAATACTGGACAACTTAGAAAAAATGACTACAATCCTAGAAACTTACAATCTTCCAAGACTTAATCATGAAGAGATAGAAAATCTGAATAGATGTATTAATAGTAAGGAGTTTAATCACTAATCAAAAACTTCCCAACAAATGAAAGCCCAAGACCAGATGGCTTCACTGGTGAATTCTACCATTCAAAGAAGATTTAATACCTATCCTTCTCAAACTCTTCCAGAAATCTGAAGAGGAAGGAATACCTCCAAACTCATTTTATGAGGCCAGCATTATCCTGATACCAAAACCAGACAAGGACACCACACACACACACACACACAAAATTATAGGTCGGGGTGCCTAGCTGGCTGGCTTAGTTGGTAGAGCACGTTATTCCTAATCTAGGGATTGTTAAGTCTGAGCCCCACACTGGGTACACAGATCAATAAAAAATAAAATCTGAAAGAAAGAAAGAGAGAAGGAAGGAAGGAAAGAAATAAAGAGAGAGAGATAAAGAAAGAAAGAAAAAGAAAGGAAGGAAGGAAGGAAATAAATTATAGGCTGATATACCTGATAAATATAGTTACAAAAAATCCTCAACAAAATGTTAGCAAATCGAATAAAACAGGTAGTAATGTCCTTGACATCGGTATTAGTGATGGTTTTTTTGGATCTGACTCCAAAGGCAAGGGCTATAAAAGCAAAAATAAGTAAGTGGGACTACATCAAAATGAAAAGCTTCTGCGCAGCAAAGGAGACCAGCAGCAAAGGCAAAATTCATCCTACCGAGTGGAAAAATATATTTGCAAATTATATACCTGAAGGGCTAATATCCAAAACATATAAAAAATTCATACAACTCAGGGGCACCTGGGTACCTCAGTGGGTTCAGCCTCTGCATTTGACTCGGGTCATGGTCTCAGGGTCCTGGAATCGAGCCCCACATCAGGCTCTCTGCTCTGAAGGGAGCTTGCGTCCCGCCTCTCTCTCTGCCTGCCTCTCTGCCTACTTGTGACCTCTCTGTCAAATAAATAAATAAAATCTTAAAAAAAAAATCATACAACTCAATAACAAACAACCCAATTTTAAAATGGGCAGAAGATCTGAATAGATAGTGCTCCAAAAAAGACACACAGAAGGTTAACACATACAAGAAAAGATGCTCAATATCACCAATCATCAGGTAAATGCAAATCAAAACCATAATGAATTATCACCACATACCTGCCAGAATAGCTATTATCAAAATGGCAAGAAATAACATGGTTAGGTGAGGAGGTAGAGAAAAAGAAACTCTTGTGGACTGTTGGCAAGAATGTAAATTGGTGCTGTCATAATGGAACACTGTATGGAGATTCCTAAAAAAATTAAAAATAGCACTAGTGTGTGATGAAGCAATTTCAGTGCTGGTATTCTATCTGAAGAAAAAGAAAACACTAATTCAAAGAGATATATTTGTTGCAGTATTATTTACTATAGCCAAGATATGGAAATAGCCCAAATATCTTTTGATGGATGAATGGATAAAGAAGATATGGTATATACACAATGGAATATTACTCAGCTATTAAGAAGAATGAAATTTTGCCATTTGCCACAACATGGATGGACCTGGAGGGTATTCTGCCAAGTGAAATAAGTCAGACAGAGAAAGACAAACACCACATGATTTCTCTTATATGTGAAACCTAAAAAACAAAACAAACAAAACAAAACAAAGCCCAGACTCATAGATATAGAAGACAAACTGGTGGTTGCCAGAGGGGAAAAGGATTGCTGGGTGGAGATATGGGTGAAGAGGTCAAGAAGTACGAACTTCCAGTACTAAAATAAATAAGTCATGGGGATATAATGTACAGCACGGGAAATATAGTCAATAACATTGTGTTAACTTTGTATGGTAACAGATGGTAATGAGACTTATTGTGATTATTATTTTGCAATGTATCCAAATGCTGAATTACTAAATTATAAAACTGAAGCTAAAATAACATTGTTATACCTCAATTAAAAAAGAAGAAAAGGAAAATATACCAAACATATTTTATAAATATTTGCACCAAGAGCTAAAGTTTATAAAAACACTTAATGTCCTTTAGAAAATTAAATGAACCATTTTGATCAATGTAGAATGTATTCTAGTGTATTACAAACATAGAAATATTAAGGGCAGATCAACACCTACCAAAATGTCTGGAGTGGTCAATGGGCAGATGGGGCTGGAGATTTCGAGTCTTGAATTAAAAATAAATCTTCAGGGGTGCCTGGGTGGCTCAGTGGGTTGGAGCCTCTGCTTTCGGCTTGGGTCATGATTCTGGGGTCTTGGGATGAGCCCCGTGACGGGCTCTGTGCTCAGCGGGGAGCCTGCTTCCTTCCTCTGCCTGCTGCTCTGCCTGCTTGTGATCTGTCAAATAAATAAAATCTTTAAAAAAAAATAAAAAAATAAATCTTCGGGGGTGCCTGGGTGGCTCAGTAGGTTAAAGCCTCTGCCTTCAGCTTGGGTCATAATCCCAGGGATCTGGGCTAGAGCCCCGAGTCGGGCTCTCTGCTTGGCAGGGAGCCTGCTTTCCTTCCTCTCTCTTAGCCTGCCTCTCTGCCTACTTATGATCTCTGTCTGTCAAATAAATAAATAAAATCTTTAAAAAAAATAAATCTTCAGAGTTGGGTACACACTTGTATTTCCAATCATTTCTGGGTGGCGGGGGGAGCCATGAATCAGATTTTAAGAAAACTGGAACCGGAAAGAGGTGTTAACAAACAAAGGGGGTAAATCTTGGGAAGAAAAAAATGGTTTAAAAAGAAGTATTACAAATTTAGGGTAAAAGAAAACTGGTATAAATGGTATATATGGTAATGAAAGAATTCCATGTTTATCTCAGTCAGCATGGGGGAGAGGCATGTATTTTGTTGCCTAGAATACTCTCAGATCATTTTCTTTTCTTTAAGATTTTATTTATTTATTTGAGAGGAAGAGAGAGAGCATGAACATGGGTGGGGGAGGGTGGCAGAGGGAGAAGCAGACTCCTGAGCAGGGAGCCCATTGTGGGCTTCAATCCCAGGCCCCCGAGATCATGACCCAAGCTGAAGGCAGATGCTTAATCAGCCACCCAGGTGCCCCTCAGATAATTTTTTGTAAGGGTTTTTTTTTTTTTTTTCCTTAGACTCTTACTTTGGGAGAAAGTGATTGAAATGTTGGGGTATACAGAAAACACAAAGCAAAGCAAACTCCTTATCTGTTAATTATAAAATTTTATGTGTATTTATCACATATTATATTTGTGCTATTATAGGCATCTTTTTGAGAATTCAGAGGAAGTCCTATTTTTTAGAAATATAAAACTAATCAAAGATGCAGGATAAAATCACTAGGTATATTTATTTGCAAAGAATTTAATAAACATAGGTTTAATATTTAAAAAATATTAAATTCATATTCACCATTTATTGTTGCCCATTATGTGCTATGAACTGACACCTACATTTCTTTTTTTTTTTTAAAGATTTTATTTATTTATTTGACAGAGAGAGATCACAAGTAGGCAGAGAGGCAGGCAGAGAGAGAGGGACGGAAGCAGGCTCCCCACTGAGCAGAGATCCTGATGCGGGACTCGATCCCAGGACCCTGAGATCATGGCCCAAACCGAAGGCAGTGGCCTAACCCACTGAGCCACCCAGGCACCCCTGACACCTACATTTCAAAAATAGTCTACTAATAGTTGCTAATAATAATTTAGGGCAAGTAGTTTGCAATGTATAAATTTTGTAGTTTAAATTAAGTTGTATTCCACGCAAGAGACAATAAATTGATGATGATATTTACATGAAAATCAATCATAATATTCATAACAAATGAATATTATCATTTTCTTATTAAGTAAGTTTTTTCCTCCCAGTTTTATTGAGATATAATTGACATAGGACATAGAAGTCTGTATTAAAGTGCATAGTATAATGATTTGATACATGCATTACAAAATGAATACCACAATTTTAGTTAACATCCATCACCTCACATAGTTACAATTCTTTTTTATTATGAGGGCTTTTAAGATCTATTATCTTAGCAACCTTCAAATATACAATATGTATAACAGTTTTAAATATATATCACTTAGAATATGTATTTCTAAGGTAAAATTGTTCGGACTTCTTTGTCAAAATAGTTGAATCAATGATTTATCTCAACCCAATATGATAAAAAACAACTTAAATTAGCTGTGGAAGTTAAAATGACCAAGACTAAGGGTATATAACGTGTTTCCCTACTACTTTTATGAAAGGTCCATTTAGAAATGACAGCAATACTTTGCATTTATAGTTCATGTATCTCAAAAAGATTTTAGTATTACATTAAATTAAACTGAAGTACAGAGAAGGATTTAACAACATTTATTTAACATGTTAATTATGCAACATAACCTAAGACGTTTGACTATCACACCCAGTTAGTCATATCCTTACTTGGTAGCAATGTTTTTCTTTTCTTTTTTCTTTTCTCTTCTTCCCTTCCCTTTCCTTTTCTTTTTTCCCACCTCCTCCCCACAATGTTTTCTTTTTAAAAAATGTTTATGCTTTGTTCTAAAAATGTTTAAATTCCTATTAAGTTTCAAGATGAAAAGTTCCAGGTAGGTGTATATAGAACCTACTAGAACTATTCTTTTCATCATGGTGCTTTGGTGCTTTTTGACCTTGTCCTTGTTAACAGATTTACGGTATCCCCAGGACAGTTCAGCCCCTTCAAGTTTTGTCAGCTTACATTCTTTTCCTCTTCAGTGCAGTCATAGGCCAAATTCCCATTTCATTTTTCTCTCTATTACCTTTAAAGAGAATACTGCATTCTGACAAAATATGCCATTATTGGGGAGGTCATAATTTAGCCATAAAATATACATATCACCTCTGTTTTGTTTTATATATTTTCTTCCTTTTTTGCTATCTTTAGGCTAATGAGTCCCCAGAATTGGAAATTCCTTGGATGAATCTGAGTAATTCCTTTATAAACGAATTATTTTGACAAATGAGCACGTGTAAACTGCCTCGCTGAGGCTGTTTCCACCTGTCTGTACAAGTTGCTCCATGTTTCCAAATGCCAGCTAATGATCCATTTTACAGAACCATTCATGCATAACCCAGTGCTGCCTCTGGGCTTACTCCATGTAGTGATTGCTTGTGTCTTACTTCCTGGAGCTGTTTGCTATGCCTGGGTTTACATCTTTTAATATATTTACATGTTTTCTCAGGTGTTGTCTCCCTCATAGATTATAAATGCCTCAATATTAGACATAACATGTTCCAACCAAGGGTAGACTATTATTTGCCTGCAGACCGATGAATTCAAATGAAGCTTTAACTTTTTCCTCATTCCAAAATCCTGTTCAAATCTATCCAGTTCCTTTCAATCCCCAGAACCACAGTCCTAGTTCAGGCTCTCATTCTCTTTCACCTGACTAGTGCAATCATCTTCTAATTATTTACCTGGCCTTTGGTCTCTGACCTCTGGCAATTTATCTTTGATTTCCTTCTCAGTTATCTTTCTAGAGCACAGTTGTGATGGTGTCACATGCCTTCCATGCCTCCCTACTGACCACAAAATAAAATCTCCAGCTAGGCATTCAAGGTCTTTCCAATCTGGTCCTATCCCTTCTTTTTAAGCTCATTCTAATTGCTCATTCTTCCTACTCCTTATTCTATGAGCTATTAATTGTTCACCAAATACATCTTTGCACATTCCAATCCCATCTTTATCCCTTTTCTCTTTGCCTAAGTTTCTCCACCTAATCTTATGCTGCTCTTTAATAAGGATTCCAGCTCATGAGGATCACTTTTCACCTTTCTTGCTGTCTCTAGTCAACTTTTCTTCTCCTTTCCAGAGCATGTTGTTCATGTCTCCATTTTAGCATTTATATCTGCTCTGTACTTGAGAGGTAGACCTATCTCTGTCTCCCACTGATACTGTGAGCAACTTTAAAACAGGGATGATGATTTATTCATCTTTCTCTGGCTACACTCTAGCAAGTGGGGTGGGAGGAGACTCGCTCTCTGTGGGAAACGCAGGAAATATTTCTACTTACACGGCAGGGGAAATTTCCAGCCTGATTCTTGGAAGAGGTTCATATTCTTTAATTATAGATATCCATCTTACCTGAAGTAACTTCCTGGATTTAGAATTCAGAGATCTTCTAATAAAAACTGTATTTTCTAGAAGTCTGTACCTTGTGAGACATGGAGGTTGAGACTCTAAATCACAGTCACCAATTACTTCTGTGCAAACCCACTTAGCTATTAGAATTTATTAAAAGCAAATTCTACATTTAAGTCAAAAATAACTGTGATCTCTTATTTGATTCATGGCACGGTATTGTCCTGGGACCTACATCTAGCCTTGCCACCATTGGTCAATTGGCACGTGGCTTTCAGGACATCAACCGTCAGAGACAGCTCTGTAATGACTTGTGAGGACTTGAGTGGAACGATTCCGAGCCCGTGGTGGTGGTTTCGCCTTCATTCACCATTAAACATTTGATTCTGTGCCAGCAGGATGTCCGGGTGCTTGGCCCCTCGCATTGCCGACGCCCGCACCGGGATCGCGGCCTTTCCGAGTCAGCGCTCCTCAGAGCGAGCCGGCACCGAGCCGGAGGGAAACGAGGGCTGAAGTTGGCGATGCGGGGCGGGCAACAGCCGTCCGCCGAGCGCCGCGACGCCTGGTGGAGGTGAAGGCGAACCTCCGGGCAGCCGCCCCGCCGAGCCTCAGCACCCAGACGCCTCCGGATGCGCTCGCGGCCTCCCCGCGCTGCCCGGCCCTCTCCCCAAACGGCGGTGGGGGGCGGGGCGGGGCGCTGCGCGCGCCGGCGCGTGCAGGCCGCGGGCGGTGGCGGAGCGCGCGCGGCCAGGGAGGGGCGCGCGGGGCGGGGGCGCGCGGCGGCCGCTGCGGCCTGTGGCGCCGTCACTCGGCAGAGCCGATCGGGTCCAGCTGGGCGCCGCTGCCGCTGGCCAGGCGCGCGGGGACGGTTCGGGGCTGCGCCGGGGGCCGGCCCGTGCTCCCGCCGCTGACGTCCTCCCATCCGCCGGCCGCCCTGGTCCCGTTATCATGTCGCTGAGGCAGCGCCTGGCCCAGCTGGCTGGCTGTCTGCAGGAGCCGCAGAAAGTGGCCCGTTTCCAGCGGCTGTGCGGGGTGGAAGCGCTTCCGCGCCGCTCCGCCGCTCCCGCCACCGATCCGAGGGAGGATGAGAAGGCGGAGGCGCCCCTCGCCGGAGACGCCCGGCGCCGAGAGCAGCAGCCAGGGGCGTCCGCAGGCCCCCAGCCTCCCGGGAGCGACCGCAATCAGTGTCCCGCCAAGCCCGGCGGCGGCGGCGGCGGCGGCGCTCCCAACGGCGTGCGGAACGGGCTGGCGACCGAGCTGGGCCCGACCTCGCCGCGGCGCGTGGGGGCCCTGCGCCGCAACTCGCTGACGGACGAGGAGGGCGAGCTGGCCCACGTGAGCAACTGGCCGCTCTACTACCTGTTCTGCTTCGGCACGGAACTGGGCAACGAACTCTTTTACATCCTGTTCTTCCCCTTCTGGATCTGGAACCTGGACCCCCTTGTGGGCCGGAGGCTCGTGGTCATTTGGGTGCTGGTCATGTACCTGGGCCAATGCACCAAGGACATCATCCGCCGGCCGCGGCCCGCCTCGCCGCCAGTGGTCAAGTTGGAGGTCTTCTACAACTCCGAGTACAGCATGCCCTCCACCCATGCCATGTCCGGCACCGCCATCCCCATCTCCATGGTCCTCCTCACCTATGGCCGCTGGCAGGTAAGGTTCCCTCTCCTCGCCTGCTGTGCCTAGGGGAGTTCTCCGCGGGAGAACCCGGAGTTCTTTTCGCTCCGCACAGGCCGTTCCCCTTCCAAGCTTCTCTTTCCACGGGTTTTCACAGTCCCCGAGAACAGGCCCTTTCTAGGTTTTAAAAAATAAAGTGATCGGGGGAAACCTAGAGACTTAGCTGTCAAACAATATTCTAATAGCAATGCCTTTCTTAGAACCCAAAGGAAACGCTATTCGTGGAGTAACATATCATCGGGCTTTGGTTGAGTTTTTAAATGGTTTTAATTCTTGTGATGCACAGAATACAATTGTAATTAATTATAGTGTTCTTATACGTAATCGTTAGGTAACTAAGACCCACTTTTACCATAATATCTGCTGCTTTCCCCCAAACTAACTCTGTTTTAGGCTTGTTTATAAAACCGTAGTGTAATTCCAAAACAAACATGGTTATTCTAGGCAATGAAATAATGAATTTTAAGCGAAAGCCACTGTTCATGGAAGTTAATGGAGCACAGCCTGAGTTCTTTTTTTAAGGGGTGTGGTTGCTAATTTGCTGATAGACACAAAGCTTAATTACCTTCTGAATCACTGATCTGTAGTATTAGTTGTTGAGCCACTACGGGATTGCTGTTGCATTAGCTTTAAAATGCATACTTTTAAAGTTTTTCTTAAAATTAGGGTTCTTGGTCAGACTAGTGGGTTTTTAAAAGTGTTATATATGACAGCAGGGCCAGCCTGACAATCAGGGATGAGTTTTTAATGATAAACATTTTATATTTTGCCTACTTCTTTTGGCCTCCCATTTCTCACTTTTTCATGGTCCATAAATGTTACATGGGTTTGAAAACTCATTGTTCTCTATGGAAACAAACTTTATTCTTAGACTGCTGTCTTGTTTTATCTTTTAAATTGTAAGGAGCTTTGTTCCTCCTGCACACCAGTCCCTTAATTTAAGAATAAAGTTGGTAATTATGGAGAATCTAAAGACTCAGACTTCCTTGATTTTTTTTTTTTTTTTGCCTTTAGAGCCCCAAATCATCTTATATTGAGAAATACTCAATTCGTGTAAAACTCTATTATGAGAAGCTTTCTTATCCCTGATTTAATTCCAGTATAGATAAAATCTTGTCCCCATGGGCACTTATGTGCAGTGCATCTCTCTTACAATGACATGGAAAGTATGTAATGTGCAGGGTAAGAATGACAGAATTATGAGGGAAGAGTACCATGGACAGTTTTTTTTTTTTCTTTGTATTTAGCCAAAGGAGATATAGAGGACATTCAGATTATAAAATAGTGCTGCCTTTTTTGAATGATAAAGATTTCAAATCTTATTTAAATGTTTCAAATTTAAGATTGTCATTGAGTTATGTTTGGCATGATACTTACTTTTAGCTAATGATGTTTCTCTTTTTCTCATGAGACTTTCAGAATTCTATTACTGTAGGGCCTTTTATAACTCCTCAATGAGTAGCTATGTTGCTTGCTGTTAATAGTAGAAGTCCAAGTAAGAGAAAGTTATTTTTTGCTCATCATTTATTCAGAACACTTGCTAACAGGAAGTCTGAAAACTGTACTGCCGATCATTTATGGATTGTAGATACTAGTATTCTAACATTTCAGGGTTATTTGAATTATCTGAATAAGCTTACGTTATAGTTTTTGAACAATGTAATATATTTAATTCAAAGTCTGAGAAATTTGTAGATTGTTCTATTTTAGAAATTGAGCTAGACAGGACTTCAGAAATGACCTATTAGAATTGGTCTTGTAAAATTAGTTAACATTTCTTATTTTACATGTTTTACTCTAAATTTGAGTAAACTTCTAAATTTGAATAATTGTTTATCTTTTGATTAGCTGTTAGATAAGAAGGCCTCCCTTGTATGGAAGTTCTATTTATAAATGTTTGTAATAATCTAGTATAAAAACCAAAATGACTTTTTTTTTAACCTTTTTACTTTTTAAAAATCCTTGTTATGAATTGAAAACACAAGTACCTCCCTTTGCTTAAGTTGTTTCTGTCCTGTTCTCTGTCAGTATTGTTGTACTTCGGAGGCTTGTATTTCCAGAGTGGGTAATGAAAAAAAACACTGGTGGGGCGCCTGGGTGGCTCACTTGGTTAAGATTCTGCCTTCGGTTCAGGTCATGATCTTAGGGTTCTGGGATAGAGCCCTGCATGGGGCTCCCTGCTCAGTGGGGAGTCTACTTCTCTCTCTGCCCCCTCCCCCACTTTTGCTCACTCTGTAACAAATAAAATCTTAAAAAATATATATTGGAAACTTGGGATAAGAATTAGACAATGAAAGCCTGGTATTTTTCTAATAGTTTTGGTTGACGGTCCTATCCATCTGCTGGGCCCCTACAGCTTATTCAGGACAAGTGTGGTTACTTCTGTATGCCCAGGATGCTGAAATGGCTGTGGAAGCTGACTTATCTCACATACCATCCCTCTGGTGTAGAATAACTACTGAACTCCTCCCTGCCACTTAATGTTCCTACTTGAAATCTGCTCAAGATTCACCTCCTACACACAGCCTTTTTAGTTAACCCCTTTGTTTCATTAGTCCTTATTTGGTCTTAAAATGACCATGGACGAAAAAAATTACTTGGGGCTTGTTTAAAGTGTAGGTTTCTGCATCTTACTTGGAGAGATTCTGATCCATTAGCTGGCTAAGTGAGGGTGTAGTGCATTTTACTGAACTTTCCCAAAGACTTTTGAGGAAAAAAATGTACTTTCTTAAACCCCTTCCAGTAAAATGAACTCTTGATCCTTAAAATATATTTTACATTTCTCCAACATTGTTGTCTCACCTTTTTTGTGATTCCAGTTTTTGAATCTTTTAAAGGTATGTTATAATATCAAAAGAGAGATCTGGGTAGTATGACTCCAAGTGGTTATTTGATACTAGGAGAATTTTTTTTTTTCATGGTGATGCAAGATAGAGAATGTATGGCATTTCTCCAGGTATTAACTTGATCCATTTAGCCAGGATAATAATTACTGCTCTCCTATTATTTGTTGGAATCTTTTGTAGCCTGAATTGGGAAAAAATAAGAAATAAGGAGCAGCAGGTATTAAGAACATAGTCCTTTGAAGAATAATCAAAAATTAAAATTAAAACACTCCTTTTGTATTTATTTTTGCATGTTCTTTCAAAAAATAAAAATTCTTAATTCTTTAATAGTATGGCACATAACAAGTTCTAATTATATACTTGATTTAATAAAATTAAGAAAGTTTTAAATTAATTTCATTTTTAAAAAATTGTCATCACATTATAGCCAAACTCATTCCCAACTAATCTATATCCTTTCACTAATTTTAATAATAATAATAGTAATTCTATAATTAACATTATTAACATTTATGAAGGTCTTAGTAGAGGTCAGACATTTTTTGAAAGGTCTATTACCTGATTTAGTCCGCTCTTAAAACATCCCAATGTTTGGTTCTACTATTAATAGAAGTTCACAGGAAACTAAGGTAGAGGGAGGTTAAGGAGGTTAAGTAACTTGACAAAGTAACATAGCTCTTGGTAAGTCTCAGAGGGCAAATTTAAATCTTACAGACTCCAGACCTTATGCAGAAAACATTCCAAATCACACAATGTGATTTTTAAAGAATTGTTGTGATAAATATTTTTGAAATAGAATTGTCTTAAACTACAAAAAGTTTTTTGTTTTTTTATTTTTTTTAATTTTTTTTTTTAAAGATTTTATTTATTCATTTGACAGATAGAGGTCACAACTAGGCAAAGAGGCAGGCAGAGAGAGAGGAGGAAGCAGGCTCCCCGCTGAGCAGAGAGCCCGATGCGGGGCTTGATCCCAGGACCCTGGGATCATGACCTGAGCCGAAGGCATAGGCTTTAACCCACTGAACCACCCAGGCGCCCCAAAAACAGTTTTTATATGCCTTGAGAAGATAATGTGTATGTACATGCATATGCAATATCCACAGATATTTGTTTTAAACATATATTAAGTTGTTGAGTGAAATCTTTGCTGATTTTCTCACATTTCCTTCTGTCTTCCTAATATAAATTTAAAAATGCCATAAACATAAGAACTTTGGAAAAGAAAAGCATATAATATACTTTATTAAAACATAGTTTATTGTATATAATAAAGATACTGAGATCATGAAAAGATAAAAGGAAGACAGAAAGTAAGAGCTACAGGGGTGCCTGGGTGGCTCAGTGGGTTAAGCCCTGCATTGGGCCCTCTGCTCAGCAGGGAGCCTGCTTCTCCCTCTCTCTCTCTGCCTGCCTGTGATCTCTGTCTGTCAAATAAATACATAAAATCTTTAAAAACAAAAAAAAGTAAGAGCTACAAAAGTTGGTCATAAATGACAATGACTGGAAAAGGCTGCAAGAGCCAATGGAAACTGATCACTGGTTAATTCTGAGAAGAAACAGTTTATTAAAAAAAAATCAAATTGGTTTGCTCTTTGATTTCTTTTTACCTAGTGGCATACTTATGTTTTTAATGCATATTTTCTTTATTTTATAAGTGCTTATTAATCCTTGATTTAAAATTAATTAAATTTATTTGTTTGAATGGGGAATACATAGAAAATTTAGTATTTACATGAAAATATGAAGAGAAGAGGGCATTTCTCTTCTTTTTCTGTTCCATGGCTACCAGAATCTCTATTCCAGGGGATTCACTCTTAGAAGTTTCTTTTTTAGCCTTCTAGAAAATCTTAACTATTGTAGACATGTATCTGTATAGTTTATTTTTTCATACAAATGGTAACATACTATACTGTTCTGGACCCTGCTTTTCTCATTTAGAAGTATATTGTAGAAAGATTCTCCTTTTCTTTTACCCAACAGTTCGTGAATACTAACTTTGTATTTAACAATTGTTTTAAATGCTTTACATGACTTAATTCTTTGTGATTCCCATAAAATCCTTTGAGTATTATCACTGGTTAGCAGAAGAAGAAACTGAGGTGGCAGGAATTTAAATAAGTAATTTGCTCCAGATGACTGCAAGTACATAACAGAGCCTGGATTCAAACCCGGTTTGGCTGCAAAATTACATTATGCTACTATACTATATTGCCTTTCCATATTATATAGAGTTGTGTAATTTTTTCACATTTTACATTATGTTCCAATACACACATATATATATATTTTTACACATATATATTTTTAAAGGTTTATTTATATATTTATTTACTTAAAGATTTTACTTATTTATTTGACAAGAGTACACAAGCAAGGGCAGGAGAGGGAAAAGTAGGCTCACGCAGCTGAGCAGGGAGCCCGACACAGGGCTTGATCCGAGAATCCTGGGATCATAACCTGGGCTGAAATCAAGGGTTGAATGCTTAACCAACTGAGCCACCCAGGCGCCCCAGCACCAATATATTAACGTAGCATAATTTATTTAGTAAGTTGACTATTCCAGTACTGGCTATTCAAACCTTTCTCATATTTTTTTCCTATTAGATTACTGGCATTTTACTTACTGATTCTTTTTTTTTTTTGAAACTATTCTTTTTGGGATTTTTTTTTAAACTGTTGCTCTACTTTCAAATAATGTTATACCACTTGAAGTATACCTTAAGAACCTTACAAGTGTATACTTCCATTTTTCCCTCTCTCTTCCTTTATATCTTCATACATTTTACATCTACATGTTATAAAACTCACCGTAATACATTATTATTTTTGTATAATGTTCCAGCATTTCTAGAAAGATTTTTTTTCTCCCCTCTTCTACCATCTCCTCCTGTTCTGGAATTTCAGTTTCATGTATGTTAAATTGTTTACACTGGTAACTCACAGATCATTGATATGATGATGATGATTGCAGTGTTTTTGCTGATTAATTTTGGATCATTTCTATTGCTATGACTTCAGGTTCATTGATTTTTTCTTCTGCAGTGTCTGATTTTCTGGTAGACTCCTCAAGTAGGATGGGATATAGTTTCAGACACTGTTTATTTTATACCTAGAAGCTCCAATTGTGTGTTTTTTAAGTCTTCCATTTCTCCACTCATTATGTTCCTATTTTCTTTTACATCATTGAGTATAAGATTTTAACAGCTTTTAAAAGATTCTTATCTACTAATTCCATCATCTTTGTCATCTTTGTGTGATTCTAGTATTTCTCCTGGATCATATTATCTGGCTTCTTTGCTTAGTAATTTTTATAGTTTTAGATTGTGTTTATTCCTTTAAATAGTGTTGGACTTGATTGTGGTTACAGTTAAATTGTCAGTTTAAGCTGAGAGGGTCCAGAATTACCTTAGTCTAGAGCTAATTTGGCCTCAAGGTCATAACCTTTTTTTTTTTAAGATTTTATTTATTTATTTGTTAGAGAGAGAGAGAGAGAGTGAGCACAGGCAGACAGAGTGGCAGGCAGAGGCAGAGGGAGAAGCAGGCTCCCTGCCAAGCAAGGAGCCCGATGTGGGACTCGATCCCAGGACGCTGGGATCATGACCTGAGCCGAAGGCAGCTGCTTAACCAGCTGAGCCACCCAGGCGTCCCCTGGTCATAATATTTTTAAAAAAATATTTTACTTGTTAGTAATCTCTACACTCAGTGTGGGACTTGAATTTACAACTCTGAGATCGAGAATCACATGCTCTATTAAGGCAGCCAGGCTCTCCAGGTGATAACCTTACAAAGACTGCCCAATTCCCTTAGTATTCTGCCTAATGGGAAAGCAATTCCGGTCCTATGTGAACTTTGGGAATTGTTTGGCCTACTATTTTCCCCAGCCAGGTGGATTTTCACCCCATGCATGCACACATTAGTACTCAGAAAACAATTTGCAGAGACTCCCTACAGATCTTTGGGGCTCATTCTCTGTGTGGATTCCTCTCTCTTGTGCTCCTGCTGCAAATTAATGGCTGCTTTGGCCTCTGCAAATTCCACTCTTCTTCCCCTTAACCCAGTGAGACTGCTAGCCTTTGTTTTGGTTCCTCTTCACATGCTACAGCCTGGAAACTGCCTCCAGCAGCAAGTTAGGGCAATCATAGGGCTCATCTCATTTATTTCCCTTTTCTCCTGAATTACAGTTCTGTGCTGCTTGTTTTCCAGTATATGAAAATGGTTGTTTAATATAATTTGTCTAGTTTTCTGGCTGTTTACAATGGAATGGCTATTGTTATAGCCGTTAATCCTTTATGGACAGAAACAAATCCTCTCACCTTTACTTACTTTGTTTTTTATATTACAAAAAACTTACTGATAAGTAATTCATATATAATTCACCCATTTAAAATATGCAGTTTGGTGGCTTCTGATATATTCATAGAGTTGTGCAACCACCACTACAATCAACTTTAGAATATTTTCATCACCACCGAAAGGAACCCCATACCCATAGTAGTCACTCTTCATCCCCCCACCCTTAACCCTAGACAATTACTAATCCACTTTGTCTCTACAGATTTGCCTACTCTGGACATTTCATGTAAATGGAAGCATACAGTATGTAGTCTGTTGCTGGTTTCTTTCACTTAGCATGTTTTAAGATTCATCCATATTATAGCATGTATCAGTGCTTTATTCCTTTCATTCCTTTTTATTGTGAAGTGTACTATTCCATCAGATGGATATACATTTTATTTATCCTTTCATCTGTTGATAGACATTTGGTTTTACTTTTTGGTTATTTTGAATAATGTTGCTATGGGTAGTTTTGTGTAAGTTTTTGCATGGACATACGTTTTGTTTCTCTGGGTTACTGATTCGTTTTTAAAGCCCTTTATATTGTGGTCAAATTAGCTTTTTTTGTCCATGTATGATTTAGAAATGTGCTTTCCTAAATTATTACTTTCCTTCCTACCATTTTTTCCAAGCAGATTTTTTTTTTTAAGATTTTATTTATTTGACAGAGAGAGATCACAAGTAGGCAGAGAGGCAGGCAGAGAGAGAGAGAGGAGGAAGCAGGCTCCCCGCTGAGCAGAGATCCCGACGCAGGGCTCGATCCCAGGACCTTGGGATCATGACCTGAGCCGAAGGCAGAGGGTTTAACCCACTGAGCCACCCAGGCACCCTCCAAGCAGATTTAAAAAAAAAAAGATTTTATTTATTCATTTGACAGAGATCACAAAGTATGCAGAGAGGCAGGTAGAGAGAAAGGAAAGCAGGCTCCCTGATGAGCAGAAAGCCTGATGTGGGGCTCCATCCCAGGACCCTGAGATCATGACCTGAGCAGAGGCTTAACCACTGAGCCACCCAGGTGCCCCAGAATTTTTTTTTTTAAGTATCTTTTGTTTCATAGTTTCTGGGTTTTGTATCATACATAGAATAGCCTTCTACTGTTGTTTCTTACAATACTTCTGTGGGGTTTTTTTTTTAATGCTTAAATTTTTTTAAAGATTTTATTTATTTATTCAACAGAGATCACAAGTAGGCAGAGAGGCAGGCAGAGAGAGAGGAGGAAGCAGGCTCCCTGCTGAGCAGAGAGCCCGATGTGGGACTCCATCTGAGGACCCTAAGATCATCACCTGAGCCAAAGGTAGAGGTTTAACCCACTGAGCCACCCAGGTGCCCTATGCTTAAATCTTTTTAACCATCTCTTTCTTTGAGGAAGGAATCTAACTTGATATTCCCCAATAGCGCCAATAGTCCATTTTCCCCTACTGACTTGAACGGTCACTTTTTAAAAAATTTTTTATTTTTTTTATAAACATATATAATGTAACCCCACCACCCTCTCCCGACACACCTCCCCCCCCCGCCCCCCTCAGTTTGTTTTATGACATTAAGAGTCTCTTTTGGTTTGTCTCCCTCCCAATCCCATCTTGTTTCATTTATTCTTTTCCTACCCCCTTAACACCCCCCCCCCCGTTGCATTTATACTTCCTCATATCAGGGAGATCATATGATAGTTGTCTTTCTCCAATTGACTTATTTTGAACTGTCACTTTTATCATATATTAAATATATAGGTATATACTTGGGTCTATATCCATATTTTTTACTTAGAATTGATACATCTGATATTTGTGTGCAAGTTCCATACATAAATTTATTGTAGCTTTATAATATTTTTTGACTTATTCTTGCTGTTTTCACTTGTTTATACAGTTTTCTGTATGTACCTTAGATTTTGTTTTTCTAGTTCTTTTTTTTTTTTTAATTTTATTTATTTATTTGACAGACAGAGATCACAAGTAGGCAGAGAGACAGGCAGAAAGAGAGGAGGAAGCAGGGTCCCTGCTGAGCAGAGCCCGATGCTGGCTCAGTCCCAGGATCTTGAGACCATGACCTGAGCTGAAGGCAGAGGCTTTAACCCACTGAGCCATTCAGGTGCCCCTGTTTTTCTAGTTCTAAAAGAAAAATCCTTTTGCTCTTTTTTTTATTGGAAAGATAAAATACTACTTTCATGTTTAAAAAATTTGATCTAATTTTAGTTTTGTATATATTGTGAGATATGGATCTGATGTAATTTTTTTCACACTGATAATTAATTGACCTAATACAATTTTTGAATAATTCATCCATTCTCCATATCTGTAATGGCACTTAGGTTATGTATCAAGTTTCCATATGTGTATGGGTGTGATTCTGGGGTTCTTTGTTGTGTTTCACTGTGTTTTTTTCTATCTCTTTATCATTGTCATGCTTAGAGTAAGTCTTATTTATGAAATTGCTTCAGATTAATTATTAATTGCTTTAGTCTTATTTAATTTATGCTTTAGAGTAAGTCTTATTAATTAATTGCTTTAGAGTAGGCCTTATTTATGAAAGTTCTCTACCATATTTTTCAAGATTGTGTTGGCTATTTTTGAGTATTTGCTTTCAATATACACTTTAGAATGAGTCCTTTAATTTCTATAAAAAAAAACTCTGGACTTTTATTGAAATCACAGTGAATTTATAAATGAATGTAGAGAGAATTGATAGCCTTACAATACTGAATGTGTCTGTGAATATGGTGAATCTTATATATTTAGGTTTTTTTATTTCAATGGAGTCTTATAATCTTCTCCATATAAATCAAGTATAAATTCTGTTAGATTTATTTGTAGTTACTTTATATTTTTTGTTATTGTTATATGTTTTTTATATATATATAAAACATGTTATATGTTATAATGATATCTTGTTAAAAATCAAATATTCTAACTTTGGTGCTGGAAGATAGAAACATCCTTGATTTTTATGCACTGATCATATAAACAATTTTTTTTCAACTCTAATAATTTATATGTATAATCTCATTTGTTCTTCATAGAAAAAATTGTATCAACTGAGAATTATGATGTTTATTTCTTCTGTTGCAAGTGTACCTTTTTTCTTGACTACAAAGCTTTAATAAAGGTAATGATATTAAATTCCACAAATGTAATCATTTCATTTTTAGTAAGTACTAGCCAGTAACACAAGCCCTACAGATAACAGGGCAAAAACCCCAAAATATGGTCTGTTTGTTTGGGGGAGATTAGATTGCTGTTTTAGGAAGACTATTGTGTCTATAGTACAGAAAATGGACTAGAGAGCAATAAGACTGGAGGCAGGGAAACCAGATCAACTAAGATGTTACTCCACCAGTTCAAGGGAGGAAAGATGGGAGGCCTAGATCAGGAGACTATGAACAGCAGCCAGCTGCCTGACTTTATATGACTTGTGAACTGTGAATTATTTTTTTACATTTTAAATAGTTGAAAAAAGCCACAAGAATATTTTGTGGCAGGTGCAAATTATATGAAATTAATAATTTTAGTGGGGATTCATAAAACCTTATTGAAACATAGCCATGTCTATTCATTTATATCTATATTGTGTGTGGTGCTTTTGTGTTACAGCAATAGAGCTGAATAACTGTGACACTGACTACATAATCCACAAAGCCCAAAATAGTTACTATCTGGCTCTTTATTAAAAAACTCTACTGGCCTCTGACCTAGATAGTGTCAGTGGGAGTAGAAAGAAATGGATACCTTTAAGAGATATTTAGAGGTAGAATTGACAAGACATGGTGATTAATTCCAGATGGCAGTAAGGAAGAAAATCAGGAGTAAAGGATTATTCTCAGATTTCCTACTTGGGAAGCTGAGAAATAGTAGTTTAATTTATAGAACTAGAAAATCTGGAAAGCAGGGGGAGAATTCCATTTTAGTTTTATTGAATTTGAGGTGTCTTTAAAACAGAGCTATGTGGGAGGCAGTTCTACACATGAAAGAGACCTAGACATATTTACCACAAAGATACAAATGTATTGATCCAAAGGGACATGGGCACCTCAGTGTTTATAACAGCAATGTCCACAATAGCCAAACTGTGGAAAGAGCTGGATGCCCATTGACAGATGAATGAATAAAGAAGTTGTGGTATACCTATATACAATGGAGTATTACTCAGCCATCAGAAGGGATGAATACTTACTATTTATATCTATGTGGGTGGAACTGGAGGGTTGCTGGGTGAAATAAATCAATTAGAGAAGGATAATTATATGATTTCACTCATATGTGGAAAATAAGAAACAGCGCAGAGGGTCATAGGGGAAGAGGGAAAATGGGATGGGAACTCATCAATGAAGAAAAACCATGAGAGACTTTTTTTTTTTTTTTAAGATTTTATTTATTTGAGAGAGAGAGTGAGAAAGCACAAGAGGGAGAAGCAGACTCCTTGCCGAGCAGGGATCTTGACTTGCGCCGAAGTCAGTGACTTAACCAACTGAGCCACCCAGGTGCCCACCATGAGAGATTCTTAACTCTAGGAAACAAACTGAGGGTTGCTGAAGGGGAGGTACGTTGGGGGATGAGGTAGCTGGGGGATGGGCATTAAGGAGGGCATGTGATGTAATGAGCACTGGGTGTTACATGCAACTGATTAATAATAGAACACATCTGAAACTAATGATGTACTATATGTTGGCTAATTGACTTTTTTTCCTAAAAGATTTTATTTATTTGATAGACACAGCTAGAGAGGGAACACAAGCAGGGGGACTGGGAGAGGGAGAAGTAGGCTTCCCACTGAATGAGGAGCCCGATGTGGGGCTCGATCCCAGCATCCTGGGATCATGACCTCATCAGCTAAAGGCAGACACTTAACATAGCCACCCAGTCACCCCTAACTGACTTTAAATTAAAAAGCAAAGCAAAGAGACCTAGACAGGTTTAGTATCATCAGCATATATGTGCAGAATGAATGATGAGAGTGGATAGTATTGCCCTTGGAGAGTACATATAGTGAGAAGAACAGAGGGTCTAAGGAAAAAACCTTAAAATACATTAATATTTAAGGAATGGATAGGGTAAAAAGAAACTGAAACAGAATCTGACAAGTAGCAGTTTGAGAGGTAAGAAGATATCTTAGGGATTATCTAACTAAGGCTGTGTGTGTGTTCGTGTGTGTGTGGGGGGGGGCGTTCTTTCTACCAGCTTAAGTTAAAAAAAGGAAATTTATTTGAGGACTAGAAGGAATATCTTCTTATGGAAGTCAAAATCAAGAAAGTGTTATCAGGCTTCCTGAGGGAATGGAGCCAGGCCCCTGGAATGCTATCAGAACTAAAGGCAGTGCTGTCCATCTGTTTCTTGGGGTTACATGGCCTCTCATTTGTTTCCTTCTCTCTCTGCTTTGGCATGCATATGTCAGCCTTACCCCTACTTCTACATTATTTCAATTTCAAGCATACAACAGAGTCATGACTGACTTTCATTCAAATTACAATTAGGAAAAATAATCTAATCAGCTCATTCCAGTCAATGGATTTGCTCCTCTAGGACCAAGTGTCCATAACTGATCCAATAGTTGTAGTCAAAAAAGCAGGATCAACAGAGTATTAACATGTCTCCAGGGCCACACTGCAGGGGGGCTTAAGCAGGGATGTATGCAGAAGAAGGAGTATAAATTGGACAGTATCATAAAAAGAATATACTATAAAGGGAAGCTACAAGTAGAAGAATGTTTCTAGAAAAGGCTAGTAATTAATATTTTTTGTTTGTTTGTTTTGAAGTTTTATTTAGTTGAGAGAACATGAACGGGGCTTAGAGGCAGAGGAAGAGGGACAAGCAGACTCCCTGCTGAGTGGGTAGCATGACTCAGGGCTTGATCTCAGGACCCTCAGATCATGACTTGAGCCAAAGTCAGCTGCTTACCTGGCTGAACCACCCAGGCGCCCCTAATTAATATTGTTAAATGCTGTGAAAAGGACAGACAAGCTAAGTACTGAGCTTTCTAGAAGACTTGTAAAATAAAAATAGAAAAAAACTAATATTAACTTTTTTGGTATTTCCTTACAATTTGAAAATAATTTCAACCATATTGTATATGGTGTTTTTAAAAATTTAATATAATGTGTGATACTTAATTTTATATGGCACTTGGCTAGGCCACGATACCCAGATTTTGGGGCAAACACTATTGTAGATGTTTCTGTGAAGATATTTTTTAGGGACGCCTGGGTGGGCTTAGTCGGTTAATTAAGCATATGCCTTCAGCTTAATTAACAAATACTGATTTGTTCATCATTGTATGGTATATATAATTGCATGATAAACATTTTTATATATGAATCCTTGGTCCACATTTCTATGCCTTTTTAGGAGAGAGATCATTGTGTCAATGTATATGAACACTGAGAGCTTTTTTATGTATGGACAAAATGCTTTTCAGAAAGGTTGCCTCAATTTTTATTCGAGTAGCAGGGTATGAAAACAAGGCAGATATATCATTGACGTGGTATCCTTGTCATCTGTTGTTTACATATACACTATCCATTTCTTGAGTTCAAAATATAGTTTTTTTCTGGTCCCTGACTTTGTCCCATATTTAAATTACTATGAAAATTCTAAATTCTAATGAAGACAGTTTTTGTCATTTCTTTAACTGCAGGTCATTTTATTGACTTTTTTACTAACCTCAGTGAATGTGAATGACAAATGACACAATATAAAAACTAATTCTGATTATGTATGGTAAGGAGTTAAAGAAAGCATATCAATAGGAATAAAACCGTTTAGTAGAATAACTGAAGGGAATGTGTAGATAAGTGTTCCCGTAATAGGCTGTGCAATGAACAGATTAGATCGTGGTGTGAAATTAGAAGCATCTAGGAGGTCATATGATCTGTTTTCAGTTTGGTAAATTTTTTGTAATTTGAAAATAATGTGAAGGGCTTACAAATTTTTCTTTCAGCTTTTTTGATAAGACCTAAAGATTTAAGTAAAACTTTCTTATTAGAGGAAATAACATAAATTCAGCAAGTAAAGCTCAACATTCTCTAAGAAAAAAAATAAAAGCTAGAAACTCCTACTAAACTTAAAATCATTACCTATTTGTATAGTGATAAAAGTGTAAAGTAACAAGCATGGTAAATTGGAAAAGGCATCAGGATAGCCCACTGGAAGAATAAGTGTCCCTGGGTCTGTTTCTTCATCTGTAAAGAAAGGAGAGTGGAACTAGTATATTTAAGATCCCTTCTACCTCTAATTAAGTTTGTACCTAGCCTCCATTTTAAGAAAAACCTAAATAATAAAGATCTGAGAGATAATCTGCTTGATACAAGGATACAAGGAATTAATTAAACTAACACGCTATTAATGAATGACAGCTTAGTATAGTAGTTAAGAGCTTAGATTTGGGAATTAGACTTTCAGTGTTTGAATCTCAGCTCCATTACTTAATGCCTGTTTAATTTTGGACCTCTCTTTGACTCAGTTTCATTTGATAGAATTATCTACCCCAAAGGGTTGTTCTGATGATTAAATGAGCTAATATTTCTAAAGTTCTTAAAGCAGTGCCTGGTACACAGTAAGTTGTATGTTATATGAAATTATTTAATCTGTTAACCCTTCAATAAAGAACAAATCCACATTTATTTCTTGTAACATCTTTCTAGAAATGAATTGTGGCTTTAAAAAAATCCAGCCAGTTTATTTGTCAAAGGGCTGGGATGATTAGGAATTAGTAGAGTGTGACAGTCAAGGGGAGGACAGAACTGTTGCAAATACGTGTGCATCAGAAGTGAGAAAAAGGCTGGTTAGATTATTATTGCAGAGGAAAAGAGGAAGAGGACTTATATAAAAATAGAAACTAGGGCTCTTACAGAATTGCTAAATTTGCCAATGTGGAGAAGACAATTTGAGTTTTCTGTTGCAAGGCCCTTCGCTTTTTTTTTTTAAGATTTTATTTATTTATTTGACAGAGTTCACAAGTAGGCAGAGAGGCAGGCAGAGAGAGAGGAGGAAGCAGGCTCCCCGCTGAGCAGAGAGCCCGATGTGGGGCTCCATCCCAGGACCCTGGGATCATGACCTGAGCTGAAGGCAGAGGCTTTAACCCACTGAGCCACCCAGGCGCCCCTGCCCTTCGCATTTTTAAAATTACCGTACTTAGTTGCTCCTCTTCCACTTACCCTCCCAAGTGCTGAAGCGGCTCTGTAAGAGCTATTGATACCCCAGGCTAAATTTGCTCCCAAACCTGGAGATCTGAATAGGGATTTTTAAAGAAACAAATCCCCATGAGATCCGTATTAGACACTGGAGAAATTCTCTGGGGCCTTGTAGCAGATAAGGGCTAGATTATCCAACAGATGATTATATAAAAATTTCTTTGATACATTAGAATTGGAATGAATGAATGAATGAATGGGTAACTGCCTGAAGGATTGAATTTACTAAGTTTCTCTTGTTTCTACTCTGGTTTCCACAGAGAGAATCAGGAATTTCTTGTTCATCCTAACTATCTGGAAAGCTGTGGTCTGCCTGCCTGCAGCTGTAAAATGATACAAGCTAAAACATGTAGTCCTTTTCTTTCTTTTTCACAAACCCCTTCCCTGTAACAGAAATTGGGAAAGAGATCCTATTTTGTTAACCTAAGTCTACATCAGATAGGATGGTAATGAACAGTACTTTCCTTTTTTTTTTTTTTTAAGATTTTATTTATTTATTTGACAGAGACAGCAAGAGAGGGAATGTAGTGGGGTCGGGTGGGGGGTAGTGGGAGAGGGAGAAGCAGTCTTCCCGTTGAGCCCCATGCAGGACTTGATCCTAGGACCCTGGGATCATGACCTTGAGGGGAAGATTAACTGAGCCACCCAGGTGCCCTAAATAATACTTTCCTTATTATGGTTTTTAATTAAAAAAATACTTAAAATTGTAATATTTACTTGATGAATTCTGTTGCTAAATTGATACTTTGTAACTTCAGAATTCAAAAGAAACAATAAGATGACACCAGATATGAATAGGTCAAAAGGACAGATTGAGTTGAAAATGCTTTAGTTCACATATTTATCTTAATGTGTACATTAAATGACTACATATGGGTCAGTTTTTGTTACTGTTTCACCTATTTGAACCCCATATATTATTATATACTATACTAGCCTGCCAGTGTGGAAAGTACTATGAAGGAAAACATGCTGTTGTGATTACGTTTTTCGCTTTGTTTTGCTTTTAGTATACAAAATACAGTTCATAATGTGCTATTGTAGGAAATTGTTTGTATTTCTATACAATTTGGTATAGAAAGTGTATATTTTAGAAAGTGTATATTAGTTTTAAAAGCTTAAGTTACAGAATCCTTACCTAACAGTGTTTATTCTAAAACAAGCATTGGAAATTCCTTAAGTTTACTCAAAAGGATTTTCAGATTCCAATTTATTGTGATGGATTCCGGAGGAGATGCTCTTAGAACTAAAGGTTAAGGCTAAAGGTTAGGGCGGCCCAGGTTTGAGGCCATGATGGCCTGTGACCCTAAGGTTATCATGAATGTGATAAGGTAAGACTGATACCCTCCTGTGGCTGAAGGCTTATGTTTACTTTATTTATCAAGTATTTATTGACTGGCTACTATATGTAGACACTGTTGTAGTCACTGATAATACAGTAGTGAACAAAACAGATTCAAGTTCCTGCCTTCATGGAACTTAAATTCTTGAGGAAAGAGACAATAATTAAAATACTATGACTTTTTCATATATGTACATATATATATACACACACACATATAGAGAATATACATAATATTTATTATATCCTAATGTATAAATATATCCTATGTCAAAGACAAGGTCTGTAACTTCTTCCATTAATGTTTTGTAGCTTTCAGTGTACCAGTCTTTTACTTACTTGGTTAAATTTATTCCTAGGTATTTTATCCTCTTGGATAAAATATTATTTTACATTGAATTTTCTTAAATTCCCTTTTAGATTGTTAAGTGCTGGTGTATAGAAACAGAAATGATCTGTGTGTTTTGATCTTGTACTCCGCAACTTTGCTGAATTCATTTATTAATTGTAGTAGTTTTTTGTGGATTCTTATGGGATTTTCTTTTTCTTTTCTTCTTAACAATCATGTTATCTGTGAGTAGAGATAGTTTTACTTTGTCCTTTCCAATTTAGATGTCTTTTTCTTTTTTTTCTTGCCTAATTGTTCTGGCTAGAACTTACACAGTGTTAGATAGCAGCAGTGAGAGGTAGACGTCTTTCTCATCTTGGGGAGAAACCTTTCAGTCTGTTATCATTAAGTGTGTTATCTGTAGGTAGATCATAAATGCCCTTTATCATGTTGAAGAAATTCCCTTCTTTCCTAGTTTTTTGAGTGCTTTTATTATGAAGGATGATCATGGGTATTTTTTCTTAATTCTATTAATATGATATATTACATTAATTTTTCTTTGTTGAATCACCCTTGTGTTTCTGGGATAAATCCTGTATCATACATCGTGGTGTATAACTTTTAAGAAGCTCTTGGATTTGGCTTGCTAATATTTTGTAGGAGGTTTCTGCACCTGTATTTATAAGGGATATTGATCTGCAGTTTTTTTGTGATGTCTTGGTCTGGTTTTGGTATCAGGGTAATAAGTGGCTTCACAGAGTTAGGAAGTGTTCACTTCTGGGTTTTTATTTTGTTTTATTTTGGTTTTTGTAAGAGCTTGAGAAAGGTGGATATTAAATCTTTTTAAAATGTTTGGTAGGGGTGCCTGGGTGGCTCAGTGGGTTAAAGCCTCAGCCTTCGGCTCAGGTCATGATCCCAGGGTCCTAGGATCTGCTCAGCAGGGAGCCTGCTTCCTCCTCTCTCTCTGCCTGCCTCTCTGCCTACTTGTTATCTCTGTCAAATGAATAAATAAAATAAAATAAAATGTTTGGTAAAGGTCACCTGGATGCCTCAGTGGGTTAAGCCTCTGCCTTCGGCTCAGGTCATGATCTCAGGGTCCTGGGATCGAGCCCTGCACTGGGCTCTCTGCTCGGCAGGGAACCTGTTTCCCCCACTCTATCTGCCTGCCTCTCTGCCTACTCTCTCTGTCAAATAAATAAGTAAAATCTTAAAAAAAAAAAACAAAACTTAAAAAAACCAACTGGACTTTAGGGACCCAGACTGATGGAAATTTGCCTGTCCTGTGTACATGTCAGCATGTGGCTTCTAGGGTTACATCTAACAGGAAGAGAGAGCTCACAGAATGATGAAAAGTGGCATAAGTCACTTTTACCCAGCTCATTGGCTAAACTAGTCACGTAGTCCCAATCTAACTGCAAGTGAACCTAAAAATGTGGAGGAGCATAAAGAGTATTTGATGAACATTACTGTTTCAACACCTGTTCTCTTCTTATTTTTCCATAGCACTTAACACACTTGAACACATAGTATTTAACACATCTTATATAATTTATATATATTTAAATATCATATAACTTGCATATTTTATGTTCACTATTTAGTGCCTTCCACCAGCTAAAGTGTAAGCTTATTCTCCTAGAAAACCATACTGCTTACAGTTTCTTGCCCACAAGCCTTTGTTCATGGTGTTCCTGCTGTTTATAATGCCTTTTATCTTCTTTGCCCTGTACTCCTTTTTTCTAAATATTAAATCCTACTCATCTCCCAGGACAACTTGGATATTATTTAATCTGGGTGACTTTGCTAACATCTTTAAGTTAGGTGCCCATCCCTTAGAATCCCTCAGAATTTTTAGGGTATTCTCATAGCACTTACTTCACTATATAGTTACATGTCTGTCTGCCCCCTTCTCATGCATGTGGAAGAACGCTAGAGAAACAGGTAGAGCCTGGAAAAGAAATGATGAGGATCTGAGTAAGGACAGTTTAAGAAGAATGGAAAAGAGTTGACAGAATCAAGAAGTATTTAGAAGGTGAAGCAAGATGTGATTATTGGTTGAATATGAGGGATAAGGAGGCAATCAAGGATAATTCATGTTTCTCAGTTAGATTATTATGTGGATTATGAGGTTTCTAAGTGAAATAGGTAATATGAGAGGAGGAACAAGTTTGGGTGGTAGGATGATGACATTGGTTTGAAGTATAGAGGGTTTAATTAACTCCAGAGAGAGAGATGTGCAGTAGAAGGTACAAGTGCAGGCATTGGCCATATGGTTCTTAACCCAAGGAAATGGATAGGTAGGTTTTCGGCCTGTGAAGTAGTTAAAAAATAAGAAAAGCTGAGACCACCGAGAAGTGCTAAGGGCAGAATCCTTACTTATTTATGCAGTGTTTAAGGAACAAGAAGAAGAAGATAGGCCCTTGTGTGGGAAACACAGAAAAAAAATATATGGTGAAAGAAGAAACAGAATGTGGTACTAGAGAAATCAGGGTATTAAGACTTTCAAGAAAGTGGTGGCCATGCCAAATACAGTAGGTACGTCAAATCAAAACAACTATGTAGTAGATCTTTACCATAATTCTTGAAGCCCTACTAACTCCCTTCTTTCAACTCCACTTCTTATTGAACCACGTTGATTTCTGATTAAATTGAACCACTTGTCTTCAGTTTCATGGAGAAATTTGAAGTTATAGGGCATCAGCTGTGCCCCCTTCCTTATTCCTTTACAAACTTACCACTGTGTCCATCCGTCATTTCCTCTTTCCCTCTAATACAAGGAGATTCAAAGCCAAGTCTTAATGCTAGTGCCTTTGATACCAAGAGTTATTTACACTTTGTTTTTTTCTGTTTTTAGGACTTTCTGATCCTAGTTTCCCCCCACAGTTTTTCTCAAAAAGGTTACCATTTGAAATTTTAGTGGAGGCGCAGAAGTGGAAAACCAGTTACAGGGTGTTGAATACTGAATACAAGATAGGGAAGTACCAATAGAAACTACAAATAGCAGTCACTGATGGAACTGAGAGGGAGATAATGCTCAGTCTTCCTCCCCAGGGAAGCGAGGATACTTACATGGATCAGATTCAAGCACTATCCCAGAGGTATTTCATTTTGGAGCTACATTAAAAATGTCTCCTACTTGTTTTTCTTCTGCAGCATGCCAGTGATCAAGTCTTTACTAGAGAAACAAAAACGAGCCAGTTCTCACAATGAAGAGTGTAGAAACCCCAGATTTCATTCATTTGTTCAATCATGCAAAAGTATTTTTCTTTTCTTTTTTTTCCCCCTGATAGAGAGCACGTCCTCCACAATGAAGCAAGGGCTGAGGGGTGGGGGAGGAGGAGGGGTATAGGGAGAGGCAAAGAGAATCTTAAGCAGGTCTCAGTGTCACAACCCTGAGATCATGGCTTGAGCCAAAATTAACCAAAAGTCGGACATTTAACCAACTGACTCACTCAGGCACCCCTGCAAAAGTTTTTTCTTAAATGTCTGCTCTGTGCCATGCTTGGGTTTAAGTGCAAGGGATACATACAATGGGAAATAAAAACACAGTTCTTGTTTTTGTGGAGTTTTGTGGTATAGTGATTTATTTCCTTGTTTAAATTTAACCTAATTTATTTAACTGATTTTACTTTTTTTCCCCTTCAGTATCCTCTTATATATGGACTGATTCTTATCCCCTGCTGGTGTTCTCTAGTTTGCCTAAGTAGAATATACATGGGAATGCACTCCATTCTGGTAAGGAAAACTTTGTGTTCATTGTGCTTTATGTTTTTTTCTGAAATTGACAGGCAGTTTTATAGTTTTTATAATCATTTTCAAGCTTATAGAAAATGAGAAAATATTATAAATCTTATTTTGCAAAATATATATATATTAATGTATATATTATAAGCATGATGTTTTATGAACATTTAACTTAGTAATCATGTATTTTATAGAAACAGTTCCCAGCAATCACAAATAACCAGATATTATGCTCAGGATAAGGTTTCTCCCTCCTGCCACTCAGTTTGATTTTCCTTCTCATTCTCTTCTATGCCTCTTCTACCACTGAGTGAAAGCCAGCAATACAGAAATCAGGGAGAGCTCTACTTATTAGTAAAAAATCACTTATATTTACATATTAAACTCTAGTTTTCTTCTTTTTCCCAACAGTATTTTAGCGTTTACACCAGTTATTTTATTTTGAGAATGCTATTCAGTTTAAAAAGCAGTGGCACAGGGACCACGTACTCTTTAGCCTCGCCTACTCACCTGTTCTCCTCCCCTTCCCATCAGCATTTCTTTAATTCTAGCTTGTATCATCTCTTCACCAGATTACAGTAAGAGCTTCCTTAGTAGCCCTACTTTCAGTCTGACACCACCCCCAGCGTTTAGTCTCCTGTTGTAGTTTACTCCCAAAACACAAATATGAGGCCATACTGAATGACTTATGTTTACTCAAAGGTAAATTGTATTCCTTATCTCCATACCTTTAGGAATGCTGTTAACTTCTGCTTGGAATACCTTTTTTCTTTGTCTAGCTAACTATCTTATCCATTCCTCAAAGACAAAAAAATGTTCTTAAAAGCCTTGTAACATTCCCCATCTTTCCTGTCTCAAGACTGGTTAAGTGACCTTTCTCCAGAGCATCCTGAGCACAAATCTAGCATTGCATTTAATACTAAACTACAGTTGCTTTTTTTTTTTAATCTGTTACCCCCACTAGACAATAAGCAACAGAAGAAAAGTAACTATGTTTTCTCTCTGTCCCTTGCATCAAATGTGGTATCTCCTAGTACACTGAATGTATTATGTATTTTGTAGATAAAGGATCAGAAAAAAAGTAAATATGAACTAACTCATGGAATCAAAAAATTTATAACTGGTTACAGATTCTTCTTATCCTTTTAGAATTTTCTACTCATAAAAATATCTACTTGTCTCATAGCTGTAGAAATATTGAATTTCTATTTTTTACTTAGATTGCTTACCTTCACTAGTAAATTTCCAGAAGTCAGAAATTAGTAAGCACATCATTTGTGTTCAATAAATTTATAATTAGTGGTATTAATACAGATTGTGAATTTACACATAATTCTGTCTGATTGATATCTGCTAATTTTATAATGAGACAAGTATCATATTTTCAGGTCAGAGCTAATATTTGTCAAGAGAAAATGTTATCCAGCTCTTTGCCTTGTTATTCCCTTCCGATCCCCAAAGTTAGTAATATTACTCCTAAAAAACTACCAAATAGCTATGCATCTTTGAATGATAAAAAATGGATCCCTGATATTTCTCGAAGGAAAAGATATTAGATAATATTACCCATAGGTTCATTATCATAATAAAAAGTAGTAAGCATCTGATTATATTGAATACATAATCTAAAAGATGTGTTCTTAAAAAAAACAGATGTTTAGGGGATTGGTCAAATATTCAAGCTGAGTTCAGTTCAGTTTTTACATACTGGATGCCCCTATTTTTGAATCAGCTGATGTAAAAACAATATCAATGTTGTATTTTTCAGATCATGCGTCTGATAACCCTAGTCCTTTATTCAAAAACCTTCTTGTCCTATGGAATGTTTCAGCAGTTTTATTCTGACTAGCTATTGAATTTATTACATGTAGTATTATAAATTTTTGTTTTCCTTTTAAAAGTAAAATCATGGGTAAGTTGCAAACATGTAAATAATGCCCTGTGTTGTGACCACAGTTTTTCCTAATCAGTAGTACATTGCTTCTAATCATTTGCTAATTGATGTATGAAATTAAACCTATAATGAACCCCACTTTTTTTACATAATGGATCTAATGTTTTCTCACAATTTTTGCTTTTTCCTATATTTTAATGTTTCAGCCAATTACCTGTGTTTTGAATAATTTTCTTAGTCATAATTTGTATCTTTACTATTTATTGTGAAATTAGTATGGAACTATAGGCAGTATGTGGCCTACGAATTTCCAGTAGGTGCTTAGATACTGTATTATCTAAGCGGATGTCTTCATTAACATAGAAGAGAGTCCTGATTGTGTGTTCTAAATAATTTATAATGAACATTTCATTCAGTATTTGCCATAAGCTTTGTTATTGTTACAACACAAAGACTAACAGCTTAGTTTATTTTCAACATCTACCTACTTTCATAAATTTATTTTCTTAATTCCATGAAAAATATAGAGAAGTTACTACATCTGCTTTTTATTATTAAAACCTAGCTCTCAAAACTTAAATTCATAAAAATGCAGGCCATTTTAAGTTACTAGAATGGGTACTTGTCAAACTACTATTTTGTTTCTACATTAGTAAGATTATGAATATGTTGTAAATTCACTAACCCAAAATTGTACTGAAAGGTTATATGTCTATATGTGGAAAGTCTTTTTAGAAAGATACTACTAGATTATAAAGTAGTATGTACCCCTCAAATCCACTTTTGTAATAAACATCAAACCAACCAAACAAAACCCCCCCAAAACCCAGAAACATAAAGAAAGATCTAGAACAGTCAACATTGAGAGTCTTAATAGTGGCTATTTCTGGGTAATAAGTACTTGTTATTGTTAATCTGTATTTTCTACTTTCTCTATAATTACATTTTAAATTTGAATTTTTGAAAAAAGATTTTATTTATTTTACAGAGAGAGATGCAGTGAGAGAGGGAACACACAAGCAGGGAAGGGGAGAGGGAGAAGCAGGTTCCCTGCCAAGCAGGGAGCCAATTGCTGGGCTCCATCCCAGACCCGACCCTGGGATCATGACCTGAGCCAAAGGCAGCTGCTTAATGACTGAGCCATCCAGGCGCCCCCATTAAATTTGAATTTTTATGGGGCGCCTTGGTGGCTCAGTGGGTTAAGGCCCCTGCCTTCTGCTCAGGTCATGATCCCAGGGTCCTGGGATCAAGCCCGGCATCTGGCTCTCTCCTCAGCGGGGAGCCTGCTTCCTCCTCTCTCTCTGCCTGCCTCTCTGCCTGCCTACTTGTGATCTCTGTCTGTCAAATAAATAAAAAAAATTTTTTTTGAATTTTTATTAAAGAAAAACATTCTAAAATCTATCCTTAATAGTGCCTTTATAATAAAATAAAATGCATTCCAACAATACATTTTGTTGTTTGAAACTGCTGGCATCACTGGCATTTTGAAATTAGAAGTAGGACATCTAAAATATGTTTTAATTGAAAAAACCCAACAACCCACTAGGACATGACAGGAGTCCTGAATTCTAATCTCAGCAAATCACCAGCCTTTCTAGGTCTATTTCCTGATCAGGAAAAATGAAGAGGATAAAACTTTAGATTTAATATGTAATTAATCTTTATTAAATTTATTATATTTTCTACCATAAATTTGATAACCTTGAATATTCCATTCAAATGTGATCTATTAACTTGAGTGCATTATTATAGATAACTATTATTATAGATTATTATTATAGATATCTATATCATAGATATAGATAGGTATCTAAAATTGTTTGCTAAGGTTTATTTGGAAAATTTGCTACTCTGAGTTCTTTTTGTTATCTTTAACATTTTTTCTTTATTGCATACTTTGTGCTATAATGCTTAAAACCACCTAGTATACATTTTAATGTTATACATTAAGTTGATATCACACTGATAGCCATCATGTTTATGTCCTGAATTCAGTTGTTCCTTACTTCTGTTTCTGTTGCTTGGAAATTCAGTTTGTCCTTAACTACGCAGGGTAATATCATAAATAATTAATAACTCAATCTGAAAAGGAGGTAGATTTGTATAGAGAGTCTTGTAACAATCTAAGTTTAATATTCCTGGAGCTCTACAAAAAAAAGTAGAGGATAATAAATACTGGATATTTTTTGTTGTACTGAAATATATTTCTAGAATTATAATTTTATGAATTATTTTAAAGAATTCTTAAAGTGATCAAATGTAGGGCACCTGGCCGGTTCAGTCAAAAGAGTGTGTGACTCTTGATCTTGGGGTTGTGAGCTTAAACCCCACACTGGGTGTAGAGATTACTTAAATAAATGAATAAATAAAAACTTAAGTAAGTAATAATAATATAAAAAGGGATAAAATACAAAACAGTCTCAAAGTGGGA
>RCUC01160646.1:0-37619 GCA_003697995.1 Taxidea taxus jeffersonii | reverse complement strand
TAAGTACTAAAAGAAAACATGAAAGAAAAATGTTTCATTTATGAATGCGTAGGAAAAGCCTAAGTATGTTTTAACACGAGAAATAAGAGATTTAAAATTCAACTGTAAGATTTAAAAACAAAAAATTTCTAAGTAGAAAGAAAAAACAATATACAAAGTCAAAAAGGCAACAGGTGAAGGAAAAATAAATCACATCTGGGTTTGGTGTTTTTTTAATCTACATTTATTTGATAATCTCACCAGGAAATGGTTTGTGGATGGGAGAAGAAACCAATTACTTTGTCACAGAATATTTTAGCATTATTCCCCACACCTCATTTCCATGCCGGGCAATTTGATTCCCTGTGCATGCAGGGGGTGAGAAGCCCAGGAGAGGAAGCCCAAAACTATTCAACTCAGAGCTTATATAAGAGTTGCTGCTTTATCTGCCCTTCCTCTATGGGGGCGCGGGGCAGTTGAGGGGAAGCACGGGAGTGAGTGCAAACTTGGCTCTGGAATGTATCTATCTTTCTGAGGCGAGAAGGGGAATATCAACAAATGGCTCTAAGGAAAAATAAGACTCTCTCTCCAGCACTCTCTATCTTAACGACTCTGCAGAAATGAGAAAAATATTGACGGATCATTACTTCTTCATGATAACACAAATGGTTAATTGCTTAAAAAAAATAAAGGACACCTTTAATAAGAAAACCCAAAGGGCAAAGGAGCTAATGGTCAATTCAAAGAAAATGAAATGTTAATCTATGAAGAAAAATTAAACCTCACTCCTAATAAGGAAAATGAAAATGATATATTATTTCTCACTATCAGAAAAAGACCAGAAGTCAAAGATCCTTTTGGCCAAGGAGTAAAAGGCACTGACAATACTTAACTAAATTATTAAAATTCATGTTTCCCCCAGAAATTCTACTTCCACATGTGCAAAATCATGATGTAAAGGGTCATTCATAATTGCCAATGTTTGTGATAGCAGAATACTGGGAAAATTGCCAACAGGAAACTGGTGAAATTACAGGATTGCATCTACAACTGAGTATTGAAAATCACAAAAATGAAGAAGACAATGTTTTAAGTTTGGTGTGGAACACTACCAAAGACACACTGTTAAGTAAAACAGTTGCCTCTTGAGGAAAATCAAATGGTTGTGATAAAATGTGGTATGGAGAGTTACTTTTCTGTTGTATACGGTTTTGAAATGTTTGGATTTCTTTTCTTTTCTTTTTTTTACCAAATATTGCCCATTATTACTTTTATCGTCCAATAAGAAACTGAAGTTATTCAAGCAAAACTACATATAATTTAGTTAGTTAAAATAGCATTTTAACAAAATTACGATTTTTGGTAGCGTATTTCTCCAACTCCCTACCCATCTTTCCAAAGCAGAAGGAAGGAAAGAGGTGACATTTACACAGATATGTATGTGTGGGTGGGTATGTATGTGACCTTGTACGACAGAAAATGGAGAGACCATTTCGAGCAAAAAGGAGTAACATATAAAGGCACACACAGGTCAAAGTGAACGGCATACTCAGGAAAGAAAGGAGTCTCTCCTAACTAACACATCCAGAATGGCACTGGCAGGAAAGAGGACTCTGAGGGGAAGATGAAAGACATAGTGAAAAGGGACCTTTAAGGCAGAAACACTTGAATTTTATCAGTAAGAAACAGAAAACCAACAGCTGTGAACACAAACAAACATATATAAGGACAGCATAAATAATTCTGATAAATAAATTTTAACCAGACTGAGAACAAAACCAGTCAACTGAACCAAGTATCCATACACCAAACCTGGTGACTTTCTCAGTGTTACATCTCTTTAAGAAGAAACTGTATTTATTTCAAATTTCGCTCTTAAAAAAGATACCAAGCAAAGTAAAGACGCTACTCATATCTCTGCTACCAGAAAAAAGTGTATAACTTTTGAAGCGGGAAAAAGTGACAGTGTAATCAAGATATTTCAGGAAAGGAAAAAACAAGAAAAGAACACAGAAAATTATAGCTCTCCAGGCTCAAAACGAAACACTAATTAGAGATAACATATATCTCAGAAGATGAAGAATTTGGCAAATGTGCCTTAAGTATTATAATTTAAGGTTAGTAAAAATTTTTGAAAAAAGAATATCTATTATCAAAAGAACATTTGAGTTATTTGAGTTTTAAATATCAGATAGAAGTCTTTGAAATATTTAAGAATGGCTTTCTGAATACAACGAAATCCAAATTTCTTTAATCACGCTCCCATTCGGTCATAGCCTCTACCACCAAATATCCCCATTACACAGATGCTTCTAGAAAATCAAAATTAATTTATCTGGTAGCTGACAGGATTATGGTCCCTGGAAATATATGCACGGTAAAGAAATATTAAAACATTAAATGGGAGACACAAATGAATCCAAGTGTGATATTAAAAAGCATAAAATGAGGTACTATCAGATATAATCAAATGAATCTCTTCATGAAATTAACTTTTTCTTTAAATTCATTTATACTGTTTTTTTGAAAGTATACAAGGTAACCTGCTGACAACCATCCAAGATATAAAACATAAACATAAGTATCTAATGATTTTGACCAACTGCATAGCATTATTTGATAGAAATCCCAACTTCCACAGGTCTTATACCAAAACCAATAATGGTACAAACTCAGAAAAGCTTATGGGTTGAGACAGATGAACCAGAAACAAACACACACACACACACACACACACACACACACACACGAACATAGTAATAAAGTATCCTAAAAACAGTGCTGGTTATTAATTCTGTAAATTCTGGTAAAGTACCCCAATTAAACAATCTAGTCGCTCTTTTGTCTGGAATAAAATACAAATGTCTTATAGTCACTTTCAATTGCCTTTAGAATCGTATGGCAAACTAGTATTCTCATCATGGCATAATAAAGTCTCCATTTTAATCAAAAACACAATTTCCCAGCTAATTATCTAATTAGATATTCTTTGTTATAAGGACTAATTTTAATCAAAATCAAATCAATCTCTAAAAGACAAAATTCTGTCACTCCTAAAGATATTCACACCAATAAATTATAGGCTAAATAAGTGATCTTGAACACAAGTATCATAAGTTTTGAACAACAATAACTTAAACTCTACAAATATTTACGATATATTTAGATATCATAAATTCTGCCATAATAAATGAAAACCAGCCCCACAGTGTAATCTTGTAAGCATAATGTTGAAAAAAGCAAGGCAGAGAAAACTGCATATTACATGATCCCACTGATTTAAAAGGTTAAAAAACAGGTACAATTATATATTGCTTAGGTGTGCATAATTAAAAGGAAAAATGATACAGAAATGCAAGCATTTAGAACTCAGAACCGTGAAGAGCTCTAGGAGGACGGATGAGGAACACTTAAAAGGAGAAGTGGGTGAGAGGTGGGGTGGTAAGAAGTGCTGACATTTGGGGACTTGTAGATCCACTTGTTTACATGCATTTTTGTGTTGTGTGTACTTTTCTGTATGTGTCTATTAGTTTGCACTTGAATAAAAGGAAAAGGGCAAGAAAGAAGGAGAGCCACTAGTCCTCCAGAGCCGTTGGCGGAACAGAGGGAGCACGTCCCAAGGTCTACAGTTCCAGAGCTGCTGTTTGACAACGTCTCAGCCTCAACCCCGTGGCAGAGGGGGCAGCTCCTCTAGGAGCCAGGCTGAGGGGTAGAGTTCTGAGTGCCGTTTCTGTAGGTACTCTTCCTTCCTCCATCCTTCAGAGATCTGGAAGCACAGCATCCCTTCTGCTTATCACATCGCAGCAGTTCTCTTAACAGCACAGGAACCCCTAACTGAGACAAGTCATCAAGAGAGGGGTGAAAGGACCGCAATGGAATTTCCAGTATGGAGTGTCAACAGTAATGAGGCAGGAGGGCTGGACACTGACCATTAAATTCACCTGATACTTACCTGTCATTCCCAACAGATGTCTTAGCACAAGCATAAAAAAATGAAATCTTTATTTAACACTTTATGAAGGTTGACTTTTGACTTTCATAAAAACAAAAAGGAGTGGGAGAGGAAGGGGAAAGTAAAGATGCAAGGTGAGGAATGAAAAAGTTACCTGGAGTCTCGTATTCATTTCCAAGAAATAAAAATTCTTCTTGGAGTCCACAAGGAATTCCACGGTCCCAGCAGAGGAATATTTCACTGCTTTGGCAAGAGCTACAGCTTGTTCTCCCATTGCTCTTCGGGTCTTCGAATCCAGAAAAATGCTACAAACGCAGAAAGAGTAATCAACATTTTGAACGAAAGTCCCCTCTTGCATGCACCACATAAAAATTTTCCTAAAGTCTACTCAAATGTAATCATCTGTATCAATTTAAGATTTTATACCATAGGCTTTACATGTTTATAATACAGCTTTTTGTATTATCAAGCCTAACATGTTTAAATAGGTCAGCTTCAGATTTTTATAAAACTAACATGTGAACTTCCCACATGACGGTGCGATTTCCATCCATTTTAGCACAAGCAGTTGTTTCAACCAGTAGAACTTAACATCCATATTCAGAACTTCCCTAAGCTCAAGTGGGGAGAACACATGTGCTGGATGAGCTGCCGTCAGGTGAGCCCTGACCGGGACGGGGAGTTCAGCAATGAATCAACAACATGCACTAAGGAAGGCGGCTTTCAACAGAAACACACATAAGACAAGGGTATGTCAGGATGTTTTCATCGGGGTTACCTACTGATTAAAACGTCCTGATTAGAGGCTCACGGGAGCTAACTCCGTACTTCCCCTACATATTTGCTAATTCAGGGCTCGCTGTGACTCTGATAAGAACTGACTGTACATCTAGTGAATCCTCAAAACTCTGGTTTCATCATATCAAAATTACCCTCCAGCAGGCAAAAAAAAAAGCTCAAATGTCTTCAATAAACCCATATATATATATATATATATATATATATATATATATTTGTGTGTTTTCACATATTTTGCTTCTATGTGAAAAAGGTTCTAAGAAATAGAACATTGACTACTTTTCTCTTCATGGATTAAACCTTATGGATCAAGGTTTAGGGGATTTTTATAAAATCTTTATTATGGAAGAGCACAGTGAACTTCTATGCACCTGGTTCCCATGTGGAACAATTATTAACACACAGTCTTGTCTATAACGCACATCTTCTTTTCAACCAGGCCCACCTGTTTTTGGTTGTTTTTTTTTTATTTTATTTTAAATCAAAACCCAAATTAGATACCATTTCACCTACAGAAACTTCCACATCTGTTTCTATAAGATTTGTAACATAATTACATTTAAAACATTAGTAAGAACTTCTTATGGCATTTAATATCCAGTTAGTATTCAAATCTCCCTGATTATTTCTTTTTTTTTTTTTTTTTCAGGTAATATCATTGAGTCAGAACTCAAATAAGGTCCAGCCACTCCATTCGCTTTTTTATTTTTACATCTTTACAGTTCTTTTAACTTGTAATGCTCTCTTCCCCTTTTTCTAAGATAAGGATCTGCTCCTTTTCCTCTCATTTCTCACAATGTGGGTTCAACCCCAGAGTTGCACAGCATTTTAACATCTGCATTATATTTCTATTTTTCATAAACTGCTGGCTAGATCTAGAACCTTAAAAAGATTTCAGGTTGGACTGGGGGTGGGATGGGGCGGGGGGAGGCATGGATACTTCACAAGTGGGAAGTGTACCTCCTAGTTGTGTCCCTTTTGGTGTTTAGGATTAATCACTGAACTTAGGTATTCTGAATCTTAGTTACCTATCATAAGCAATAGTTCTGCATCAACCCAATGGATACAGGCATAGATGATATTTCAATGATAACTAACTGACAAAATTAATTTAAAAAAAAAAAAAGGAAAAAATCCCAAAATTAACATCATAACATTTGGAGAATCTCAAAGACAGTAGAGTAAAACTTTTTGTGCTATCTGATCTTGTCCTTTCTCTTGTCACAAACTCTGCTAGTAACACTCAGAGCTGTAAGCAACCTCATCACGGCACTCAAAACACAGCAGTAAATTCCTATTCTAGAAACTGAAAACTGAATATTCCACTTATTTAAGATTTTACAAATAATAATATACAAATACCTATCAAGTCACTATTAGTGACCAGTTCTCCTTTGGGGGTTTGTTTTTTGTTGTTTTTGTTCCTACTGCTTTAAAGTTTCCTCTTTCTCTCTCAATTAACAGATGAGTTTGTATGAAAGACTTTATTTCTAGAGAAAGAGAGAGGAAACAAAAAAAAATAGTTCAAGGTTCCTAGTCTGTGAAAGATTTTTATCGTCGGTAAAACCTGAATGGGTTTAAAAATAAAAAGAATTATGTTGGAAGGACTAAGAGGAGGACACAAAACTGTAGAAGTGGTGTGTCAGAGATAATCCTGTTCCACCAGCAATGTACCCTGCTTCCACACAACTAGAATTTTAGCAGAGTACATGGTTACTTAATTTTAAAAAGACATTTCCCAACTTCCCTAGCGAAGTCCCTAACTTCAGATCACCACCAAGCAATCAGCACTAGCAGGTTCTGGGGCCCTTCCTTAAACAGACAGGTAAAACATTCCTTTTGCCTTTTCTTCTTTCTTCCCCCTTACATCCTGGTTTGGGGCCCTGAGGTAGGGTCATGCCCCATGTAGGCTGCAGTGGGCTGTTCTTCACCCCATGATGGCTGGATTTTAAGCTAAGCTTCCCAAGAGGCAGGAAATGGAAGCTGGCAGTTTCCTAAGGCCTGCACACAGCATCACTCCCATGCAGTCTATTCTCGGAGCACATCATCAAGGGAGGGTATACAAAGATCCCTACCTCCACTCATCATCAAGAGAAGTGGCAAAAAAACTTGGGAACCACGTTTTAAAACTACCACACCATTCTATATGTTTAAAACCTGGGGCGCCTGGGTGGCTCAGTGGGTTAAAGCCTCTGCCTTCGGCTCAGGTCATGATCCCAGGACCTGGGATCGAGCCCCGCATCCAGCTCTGTGCTCAGCAAGGGGAGTCTGCTTCCTCCTCTCTGCCTGCCTCTCTGCCTACTTGTGATCTCTGTCTGTCAAATAAATAAATAAATAAATCTTTTAAAAAAAAAAACCTAATATAATTAAAGCAGGGTTTGCTTTGTACCATTACCCTATAATTAAAAATTCACTCATCTACTCATATTCACACCTACTCTTTATAGAAATTATACATACATATCAAGGTATGGACTAAGTTACCAATGGCTTTCTTCCTTATCGCCTGATTAAAAATAACAACGTAGATTCAACTGGGAGATTTTTAAGGATGCAGAGCCAACTACAATATATACAAATACCAACCTAGCATCAAACTAGAAATGAAGTTCCATGAAATTACTACACTAAACACAGTGTAAAGGTAGCTTGGAGAAGGACTCAAAATAGTTCTGATAAATCAGGGAATTCTTAAAATCCATGCTCCCGAAGCCTTCTGAAGGTAGGATAAATTCAAAATTTCAGGATCAACTTTATGAAACCCTCACCAACAGAAAATCCTAGAACACATGTATCCCCAGACATTCCGCAAGCCCAGAAACACCAGCAGGGTCTTGACTTCCTAGAAGCTCATGGAAGTCATAGCTGGCAATCCACCCAATTCTCTCCTCTAACAAACCCCCCTTTTTTGTCCCCAAGTAGTCTCTCACGCGTCATGCACTGAAGGACTGAGGAAGACCGAGTGACAAAGTCTTGATTATAAAAAAAAACTCACTAAAAAAAAAAATAATAATAATAAAAATAAAATAAAATAAAATAATAGACTCTACCATGACAATCCCACTGAATCACTGCTGAAGCAGTTTTAGCCAATAAGACAGGAAAGAGGCACGCTAAACAAACACTCTATTCTGAACAGTCATTAGGAAAAACGCTTACCTTGGTGCTTCCTCCACCACTTTCTGATTTCTTCGCTGAACTGAGCACTCCCTTTCATGGAGCCACAGTGCATTCCCATGTTTGTCACCTAAAACCTGACAGAGCAATACCACTTGAAAACCTGCACACTCATACCTCCCGAGTATGTGCCCGATTAACACTTCCACCATGCAACACCCCTTGGTTTTTACCACTCGAACCTCCCAGAACACATGTGCCTCTCAATTATGTTCCTCTTTTGGTTGATGTTCATAGAAGAAAACTTTATTTACAACCTGAAACTCACTAAACGGTTTTAGAAAGACCTGAAGAAAAAATTTTCACATGATATTTCACCCAGTACACTGGGAATGTAACATCAATTGTACAAATTTTGTGAAGGACAAGGAGTGTCAAGAAAATGAATATACATTCTAGATAACCGTGGTGCTTTAGGAAAACTGTGTTATTACAAACATCTGTTTGTTGGGGCACCTGTGTGGCTCAGTGGGTTAAAGCCTCTGCCTTCGGCTCAGGTCATGATCCCAGGGTCCTGGATCGAGCCCCACATCGGGCTCTCTGCTAAATACTATTTAAATAGTATTTTAAATACTAAATAAATACTATTTATCTGAAATTCAAATTTAACGTGTATCTTATCAGCTAAATCTGGTAATCCTGAAGCATGCTCTTGGTTGGTATTTTTGAACAGAATGTTTGCTTTTAGGATAGATTATTTTCATGATGAAGGAGTAGTTACATATTACTGAATAAATATATTAAGATTTTTTTTTTTAAGATTATATTTTTTAAGTAATCTCTATACCCAGGGTGGAGCTTGACCTCACAATCTGGAGACCAAGAGTCACGCTCCACTGACTGGAGCAGTAAGACAGTCCCCATCGTGAGTTTTGTTCTGTTTTCTTTTACTTTTAATACAGCCTTTAAAATGTGCAGGTCCTCAATGTGGAAAAATCTCCCAAATACATTGCTCACTGGAAAAAGCTTCATGATAACAGTGTCCACAAAATGCAAGCTATTTAATATCCCTGATCCAACCCACAAAATGTGAGGAGTGCCCAGGTGCAGAAACACGGCTTTAAACCACACAGAGTGGTGCCATTGCCACCACCAGTGCAGTCTTAGCATAAGAAAGAACACAGCATGTGAAAAATAGCAGATAAAAAATAGCAGGATGTAAGAGTGCCTGCTTCTAGGGACAGAAACCAGAGGACTTGGAACATGGGTAAAAGGAATGCTCACTTTTCATTGTATGTCCTTTATTATATGCACAAATTCCCTCATATATAATTAAATACATGCAAATTGAGGAAAATAATTTAACAAAAACTTCCAAGCATAGACCAGATACGGCAAGCACCTATGTAACCTAAGTTACTAGGAGACACTTTCACATATGTTTAAAATTATCACCTAGATTATACAGGATAGCTAATGAAAATAAACTAAAAGCTGATGTAGATCTATAATTACTTAACACAATCTGACAAACACTTACTGAGTATTAGTAATGTGAAAGACAATGGCCTGGTTGCTGGGACCAACAAATGAATAAGACCTACTAACGGCTTCAACTGCCTTCTCGGTCTATTCGAAAAGTCAGACAATTCAAGATAAAAATCAGTGGTCATCTAACAAATATGGGACAGGTGGGGAATACAGAGAAGGGGGAAATTAATTTTGCTTGTACAATTGTACAGAAAGGGCAGCCCAAATATCTCCCAAGTTACAGGCTTAAATATCCAATAGTCGACTCAACACTTATACTTTCATATCTCTATGTATTGAGTAAAGTTGCAGGATACAAAATTAATAGACAGAAATCAGCTGCATTTCCATACAATAATGAAGTAGCAGAAAGAAAAATTAAGAAGACAATTCCATTTACAATTGCAATGAGAAGAATAAAATACCAAGGAACAAAATTAACCAAGGAGGTGAAAGACCCACACTCGGGAAACTATAAAACACTGATAAAAGAGACTGAAGATGACACAAACAAATACACAGCTATTCCATGCTCATGGACCAAAAGAATATTGTTAAGATATCCATAGTATTCTAAGCCATCTGCAGATTTCATGCAATCTCTACCAAAATACCAACAGCATTCTCCACAGACCTAAAACTAATAATCTTAAAATCTGTATGAATCACAAAAGATCTCAAACAGCCAAGGCAATCTGAAGAGCAACAAAGCTGAAGGTATCACAATCCCAGATTTCAAGATATACTACAAAGCTACAGTAACCAAAACAGTATGGTACCATCACAAGAACAGACACATACATCAAAAAAACAGACAGAGTGCCCAGAAATATGACAAGAGAGGCAGGATTATACAATGGGGAAAAGATAGTCTCTTCAGTTAATGGTGTTGGAAAAACTGGACAGTTACACGTAAAAAAAAAACAGAACTGGACCACTTTCTAACGCCATACACAAAAATAAACTCCAAATGAATTAAAGACTTAAATGTGAGGCCTGAAACCATACAAATCCTAAAAGAGAACACACAGGCAGTAATTTCTCTGACATCAACCACAGCAACATTTTTCTAGATATGTCCTCTAAAGCAAGGGAAACAAAAAACAAAAATAAACTACTGGGACTACTCCAAAATAAAAACCTTTTGCACAGCAAAGGACACCATCAACAAGAAAAAGGTAACCTGCTGAATGGGAGGAGATGTTGCAAATTATCTGTTTAATAATAAGGGTTAATATCCAAAACATAAAGGACAGGGGCACCTGGCTGGCTCAGTCAGTGAAGCGTGAAGCATGTTTCTTGATCTCAAGGTCATGAGTTCCAGCCCCATGCTGGGTGGGAAGCATACTTTAAACACACACACACACACACACACACACACACTTTAAAACACACACACACACACACACACCCCCAATGCAGTATTTACCAGACCTAAACATAACAGTTAATTCTTATTAATTCTTCTCCTCAGTTATCTAAAAAAAAAAATGTGTATGTCCATAAAATGACATAACAATATATTCATAATATCAAAAAGCTGGAAACACCCTGATGATCCACCAACAGAAAACTGGGTAAATTGCAGGTTATTCAAACAATAAAATATCACCAAGCAATTTTTTAGAGTTAATAGTAACAGACAGCCTCATGGAACAATCTCAAAGATACGATGTTATATAAAAGAAGTCAGACATAATCAAAATATGTTGTATGATTTCATCTATGTAAGTTTAAGAGCAGGCAGAAATACTCTGTAGTGCTAGAACAGGAGGTAGTTTGGTGGCCAAGTGGAAGGACCGAATGGGAAATTATATGAAGAAATCTTCTGATGTCACAGAAATGTGCTATATGCAGATCTGGATGGCTGCTGTACAGCTAGCTATACACATGTGCATGAGAATGTATTGAGTGTTACACTTAAGATTTATGGACTTTACTGAAGAGATGTGGTCTCTCACTTCAGAATATCTAAAAACAAAAAACCACCACCAAAAAACAAAAACCCCTGCTAACTTCAGAAAGAAATACACTATATTCAATGTTTTAAGACTACTTGCTGATTAGATACATTTGCACATTTTTTCGTACTCTGGAAAACTGGAGGATCTAGATGAAGATTTTCTACCCATAAAACATATCTAGAGCACTTGGGTGGTTCAGTCAGTTAAGCGTCTGCCATCAGCTCAGGTTATGATCTCAGGGTCCTGAGATCGAGACCCACACTGGGCTCTGGGGGCGGAAGGTGAGGGAGGTCGGTTCCTCCCTCTCCCTTTGCACCCTGCCAGCTTGTGCTCTCTCTCCCTCACTCTCTCTCTCAAATAAATAAAATCTTAAAAAAAAAAAAAAAAAGGCTATGTAAAATGATAATTAACTTAAAAAACCACAATGACAGAATTGAAGACTTATTATGCCTCATGGGAAAGGGCAAGGACAGCAAATAACCTATCATTTTAATTTTGTGACTCTCTGTTCTCTATATATTCTATACACACATAGAATATATATATTCTATAAGTATATCTATAAATTCTCTATATAAATAAAACAATACTTAAACTTCAGGAGGATTTCAAATTTGATATTTACATTTTATCTATTTTAATTCAATTCACAGCCATAAGGTTCTTAACAGAAAACATTCTTAACAGAAATGAAAACTTCAGGAGACCCTGTCTTCTTCCATGTGTTATTTCAGAAAACCAATTTTTTGTCTTGCTAAAATCCACACCCCACAACTGCTTTAGCAGTTGGATTAAAACCTTAATTTGAATAGAAAAAATTATTTACTCATGTCTATACTAGCAGCTCCTAGAAGAATGCCCGTCTCAGTGAGCCATGCAGACATTTGGTGAATCGAAAAGATAGGAGTCCAGATCAAGCACTTCAAAAGAAAAAAAAAAAAGAAAAAGAAAAAAGAAAGCAGCAGCAGCAGCAGCAGCAAGCCCTGTCATGGCCCCCAGTCTCAGAATGGGACTGAATGAATCTCTCTAGATGCTATGTTTTTAGCTTGGTCAGACAGCTTGGAACTCTTTCTTTGCAGGATTTTTGTATCACTCCCTATGTTAACCAACATTCTGGCACTTTGATGAGAAGTATACCAGATTCCAAAGGGAAGTGATCAATTCATGTACATTTTCTAATTTGAAGTTATTAAAGCATATGAGAACAATTCACAATCATTCTAAATGGAAGAAGGAAATGATTTTTTTTTTTAAGATTTTATTTATTTATTTGTCAGAGAGAGAGAGAGAGGGAGCGAGCACAGGCAGACAGAGTGGCAGGCAGAGGCAGAGGGAGAAGCAGGCTCCCTGCCGAGCAAGGAGCCCGATGTGGGACTCTGGGATCATGACCGGAGCCGAAGGCAGCCGCTTAACCAACTGAGCCACCCAGGCGTCCCAGAAATGATTTTTTTAAGTCATAATAAGAAAGCACCTTAAGATGTACCAACCTGAATTTCTATATGACGAGGGTTATCGATAAATTTTTCTATTAGTAGTCTATCATCACCAAAACTAGAAGCAGCTTCTTGAGATGAAAATCTAAAGCCATCCCTAATTTAAAAAAAAAAGAGGGGGGAGAACAATCAGACTAACAAAACAAATACAGCCCTCAATATAACAGAAAACAAAGCACTTAAATATTTATTTTGGTTTATGAACAAAGCAAAGAAAAATTCACTTAATGCACAAATAACTAAATTGACTTTCGTTGACCAACAACTCCTACACTCACCAGCTTTGTGACCTGGGGTAAATGATTTAACTTCCCTGACCCTAGATTATATAATGAAATACGAATACCAATACATAGTTCACCAACTGTTAAAAATTAGATGTTTTTAATAAACCACACAAAATTCCATTTCCTCACCCCCAACATGCTTTAATTTCACTAATAAAAAAATTTTTCAATGCATATTCATTTGACTCAAGAGTCAGAATACGTACACAAAAATGCAAAGGGCCTACTTGGCCAATGGCACGACTGGGGCAAAACTACAACGAAATACTCAATGAGAATGAACATACAAGAGGAGTATCCTCAAGAACATTTTATGATATTTTCCACAATATTTTAAATATACGCACATAAATGTAACTGCCCTCACATATCCATACACATCATTACAACTTCATCTTTTGAAATTGTTCAAAATTAATCATTAAAAGAGAAGAGTACAATTTTTGAAAATAAAAATATGGATATAATTATAGCTTTATCCATTTTATCCCCAAACTACAATAATTAAAATTGTTATAATTAAAATACGCTCACCAAATTCATATACTATGAAATGGGCTCATTCGCTATTAAAAATGCACACTTGCTTACCTAAAACTGAGTATATTATTGTCCACTCAGTGATGTATTCAGAATATAAAGTTTAATTCTTTTTACATGTCACTAATAGCTTCTTAATCTTCAGATTAAATATCTATACTTAAATACAACATTAAAATTCTTCCAACCTTTTCATTTGCAAGCATTCCATCTGGCATTATTATAAATATATGCGCTGCTGAAGCGAGCACTGGCATTATTAGAAATAAACACCACATTTGTTTTTGTGCTTAAAAAATACAACACAGCAAGTAAACAATGACCAGAAGATAAATTCAAAACATATTGCAACAATTCCCGTTTTTCTCAGCGTTCTCAGGGAAAAGGTATCAAGTTTTCTTAGTCCTCTATTACTTCTTTGATTTAGGGGAATTGAGTTTTTAGATCCCTGGAGACTGCAAACCTCAAAGAAACTAAAGCACAATGAATTATTGTTTTCAGTACCATATGACCAAATTTTATTAGATGGGGTATGATGATTCACAAAGAAAAAACAAAGCTCATTACAGTTTGTCTCTGCTATAATGACTAAGAGCTTTCACGTTACATTTAAACCAAGAATGCTAGAGAAAAAAAATCAAAATCACCCAAATAAATGATCAAATTCAAAAGCATCACCAGGATATTTGGGAGCTCACGGAAAACTACTTTTTTAAAAACATTTGTTATGCTCAGTTACACACTGATTCAACAAGATTTTTTACTCATCATGAAACCATGAGCCCGTGGCATATTTAGGTGGTGGGAATACAAAAATAAAGCAGAAACTGCTCTCAAAGCACACAAAGTCTAGCAGGGTTATTCCAAAATGTAAACGTGGTCAATTTTCCACTGAAATGTGGATCGGGAAAAGAAAGCCAGAGGTTAATATGAAGACATGAGTCTACTTTAAACAACCTTCCTGATTCTCACCCTAATTTAATACACAATAACAAACACTGTTTAAAAAATTTTTTAAAAAGTCTTGGGGCACCTAAGTGGCTCAGTGGGTTAAGCCTCCGCCTTCGGCGCAGGTCATCATTTCAGGGTCCTGGGATCGAGCCCCGCATCAGGTTCTCTGCTCATCAGGGAGCCTGCTTCCCCTCTCTCTCTCTGCCTGCTTCTCTGCCTACTTGTGATCTCTGTCTGCCAAATAAATAAATAAAATCTTCAAAAGAAAAAAAAAAAGTCTTGAGATGTTCTAGATTCCAAGATTAAGTCTTAGATGCTACTCTCCTGAAAACAATTATAAAACATGTTCCAAGAGGGACACACTCCTCAGAATAAAATAATAAAGCAATTATTGGCTACAAGGTTTTCCTTCCGAAGAAGGCTAAAATTTTTGTGGATCATGCAAAAAAAATCCTCCCTGCCCAAGAAATGAAAAAGGAAGGAGTGCATACAACATGGCATATTATCAACTGGTGACTCTATATTCTCTCGATTTTTCTGGTTTAGATTCTTCCAAAGTAACAGGGGATACAGAGCAACTTTTATCAAATTGAGAAAAATATTTTAGACAGAAAAGTATTTATGTATTTTTATTAATTCTGTTAACATATTTTGAATCAATATGCCATTTAAAGGGTTATTTACCCCCAAAAAGACAACCACTGTATGAATGAACACAATGATTTCTGATAATACCAAATGCTACATTAAAATCCATTGGTCAACAGCAGCACGGCAAATGTCAATGCCAAGAAACTGAAGAGTAATCTTCACCATAAAATATGCTGCTAACAGTAAGCCCTAGAGAAATGAGGGAGAAGAAACCCAAGATCCCAAGAAGAATACTGAAAAATAAGTGCTAAGCTTAATTGCTATATAAGTGCCATACAAAAAGGGCCACACAAGGAGGAAAAAGTTAGTTTGTAAAATACAAATCTCCATAAAACCACTGAGTTGTGTTTAATATCCTTACTACGTCATTCTTTCCTACCCAGAAGTTAGAATAAGCGGATCGTTTTTCCCAAAGATGGCCACAGCATTATCTCCCATTCCGTGTTATGCTATAGAACACTTTTGCCTAATCATGCAGCACAGGAACTTCTCAAAGTAAGGCTTAAAGTGCAAAAAAAAGAAAATGTGTAGGACTGCACAGAAAACAAATTATATTGAAATACAGGATTCAAATTATTTTCTAAAAACAAATTTGGTATATAACATATGGATGGGGTTCATTACTCATAATAAGCTCCAACAACAAATCTAATAATCACTGTTACTTAGAGATATATTAGCACATTATAGTTGTTGAAGATATGTGATTTCCAAAGGGATAGAAAGTTCCAAAGATACTACTACTCTTGTAGTTCATTGCCTATACTGGAGGAAACACTAAATCCCAGTTAGAGGCGAGTGAAAGAAATAGGTTCTTTTTTCTCTCTTCCGGATGCATAAAACTCCTCTGAATTTTACGGGACTAGGAACTCAAAGGTTAAGAACTCGTGATCTAGTGTATAAACTTCACGAAGGAAAGACTTACTCTGTTTTTGTTCATTGCTGTATTCCAGGAGCACAGCTAAAACAGTAACTGCCACACAGGTCCTCAACAAGTATCGTCAGTCCATGCAACGAGTGAATTCGTGCAGTCTGTCTCTACTACCACTGACACTCAGAGTAAGACTGGGGTTTAAAGAGTAGTACATCATCTCTCATCACCCCACAACACAACCGATTACTTTCTCTGGTGCTCAACCAAAGAAACAACAGTGTTCTGAGATAATTTTCTAGCACAGATAAAACCATCTGTGCAAGTCTGCAACCTGGTGCCCTCCCAAGAGATGTTAAAGGATAATGTATTGCTTCAAGGACATTTTTACCTTACTTGTTCACTTGAGAACCTAATTTCTGAACTAGGTTTGTACTGGACAACTTTTGCACCAACTACTCTGGACTTCTGCATTGAGAGACTGGGGGAGTGAGGAGGAAAGGAAAAGCAAGGGAAAGGGAGAGAGGAGAACCTTCTGGAAGACCACTACATTTCTGGGTAGAGAAAGAGCACTGAAAGGCAACAAAACACTATAATTAAGTCAGTTTTTGTCTCCTCCGATCCTAAAAAAAAAAAAAAAGACAAAAATCTCTTCTGCCAAATGTGAAAATCAATAAAAACACAAACTTAAAGAGAATCCCCTAAAACCTATTTGTACTAGGCAGTTTTTCAAAAAATGATTTTCTAATCATGTAAACAATGCATTGGGCTTTTAAAACTGTTTTTTAAAAAAGTTACTTTTGTTTTTGAAACTAGTATGCTAAAAGAAAGTGGCCGACATTTACAACAGAGTGCACTGTATATAAAGGGCACTTAGTAGTTTCAAATTCAAAAGGAAATATATTCCACGGTCAAAAATTATCAAAGTAGTTTGCTATTTTTATAGACAAGTAATGGAAAATAAGTGTGTACTGAGTAACACATAAGCAAATGAAATCATGACTGCCTTTTAAATGTGACTGCTTCAAATCTCTGCCCACATTCAGAATATACAGCATCAAACCTTAGTAGCTTTTGTCTAGGAAATAGAATCATGACCATAATTTAAAAAAAAAAAAAAAAAAAGACAATCCTTCGTTAACACTTAAGAAAGTAAAAAACCTTTCGATAACAGAATAATCATCAACAAAATATAAATAAGGAAGTTTTCAGCATAATTTCCATTTTTTCCCATCTAAAAGGGTAAAAATGAGATGGTTACTGTAATTATTCCATTACATTTTTGGTATCTGTTTACTTGTCAGTTTAATAAAACTCTAGTAACTGCAATTTTCATCAAAAGTATATTTTGGACAGCACCTCACCTGGTCTCTTCATCATCCCAGGCGATTCGCATGCCTTTCCCACCACCACCTGCTGAGGCCTTGATCATGACAGGGTAGCCTAACAGCAGGGAAGAATTAGACAGAAGTTCAGACTTTGATCATCTGGATGCATGAACATGACAACTGACCACATGTTCAATAACGCAGAAGACAATAACTAATTTATTTAAAAGTTCCTTTTTAGAGTCAGAAAAATAGCATGAGTGTAATGATCTCATATATATTTTAAAAACAAGAGTGTTATCATTTCAAAAGAAAAGGACTGTTTGTATCAAATAAATACAACATTTTGCCCAGTAATGAAATAAAAAGCTAAGGAAACATAAATAAGTTGCTTGACAATGGGTTCCAAAACTGGAAGTAGACATAGTATTAATTAAGCAAAGAAGCAACTTTTAAATAATATCAAGCATATACACACACACACACACACACAATATTCCCCAAAAGTGTTGCCTGCATGCATAACAAATTAAATTCCCTTTTCCAAAAGTAATGATTTACAGGTATTTGAGGCATTTTTATCTGAAAAGTCACAGAGAACCCCTACAGCTTTTATCAGCAAGAACTGGCACAATGATTTGGGGGGAAATCAAGTCACACGGTTATTGTACTATGGGCGGAAACAGAAGCTTCAGGACTCGCTATTACGTGTGAAGAGGCTCCTGCACCATTTCCACTCATCCAACAGGGAATGTGTACGCTAGCAAGTAAGATAAAAACACACATATATGTATATATACACACAGTAAGGCCCGAACAAATGATCTCCAGCTGAAGTTTTATAAGACAAAATTAAATCATAAAATTATTAATAAGTATTTAGATTACTATAAGGTAAAAATTTTGACAGCTTGAGTCACCTGCATCAATTTATCAAGAAAAGCTATAAAAAATCTCCTTGCTTAGATGTTTTCCAAAAACAAGGTGGATACATTCACGTCCAAGACACTTGTTTATGATCTTTTCTGAAGAAAAAGATCAGTGAGTGCTTAAAAGACTCTTCCAGCCTTCGATGCTCAAACAGCACTACACTCTAACTCCAGGTTCCAGAGCAAAAGGAAGAGAGGGCCAAATGTCATGGACCTTTAACCCCAACCCACAAATATCACTCTTAACTTCAAGTGAATTAAGATGGCACTTGCTTTCTGTTTCATAATTAATGCACTTTTTAAAATTCTGACATTGCTTATGTTTACGTGGGACAGCATTTTAAAAGCAATGCTAAGTGCAGTGAGAAGGAAGACTAACATTTTTTCACATTGGTAATCTTAGAATATAGGAAGAAAAAGGGGAAAATACCCAATAATTCTATCTCTGGAAATTCAGAAGAGAAAAGTATCATAGGAAGGTAACAGAAAGAGATTAAGGAAAGCATATGACAGCAACAGCCGTTAACACGGGCTATGAAGGACAAGCAGGATTTGAACATTTTAGTCAGGAATAGCAGGAATTGATTTTTTAAAATTACTAAAATAATCCAGCTGGAGAGCATTCATGGGATGAAAGAAGAAAAAGAATTAAAATATAAATTAGAAAGAAAATATGCTTGTCCCTCTCGCACACCCAAGATCCTGCACGAGAGTGAGAATAAGGGAGTATGTCTCCTTCAATGCTGTAGCCTCACCATGAATGTCACATAAAGGAATCAGATTGACGTCATTAAAGAAGAATTAGCCTGTTGTGGAGCAGTGAAGAAATAATATCTAACAATGAGAAACTGCCATGCCTGAGAAAACGTTTTTACAAAAAATTTAAACAAATGGATCCATATGCCCCCCCCCAAAGTCATATCAATTCACAATCCAAAACTATTTATCCATATAAGCAGGAAACAGGAAACCACAAGAGGTAAGATATCTACATCCCTTGTCTCTGTTCTCAGTTCTCTCTGAGAATTGGGAAATTTGCAGTTACTCTGATTCCAATATTAATCTCGTCTTAGTTATTTACTGTGGGCCTGGGCTATACAGTGATTTGTGAGGTTCGAAATAAGACTGGGAAATTGTCCTTGGTCACAAGAAACTAGATGGAGAAATAAAACACAAAAAGTAATTTGTCAATGAGAAACTATTATAGGTTCAGAAAAAGAGAGACGTTGTTAGGCACCAGGGCAGTGTGTGATAAGGCAATTACAAAATAGTTCCCCCATCAGGAGGCAATGAAGCATCAGACCTATGAATACATGCAACCCAGAAAGACAGGATTCCCTGAAGGAACAGGCCAAATGTAACACAGCTGGGAGCGAGGAAGAAACTGGCATAAGCTAGTGACATTATAGTCACCAACTCAATGTAATTTCTGAACTATAATTGGGAATAATATAAAGCTAAGGTTTTCTACTCAACTTCTTATGCCAAGTCAGTCATTAAATTTCAGATAGAACATATTTTTATGTTGCCACTGTGCCATGGAGAAACTAGACCTCGCCATTTGAAGAGAGAGGAAAGAATATTCCACACAGATGATGTTAAATCCTATCAAAAAGCCCAGTCTCTCATCCCTCCTTTCCTATCCTATTGCGTCTCTGCAACTCTAATTGGGTTAAGTTATGCGGTGCCACGAACTGGAAGAAAAAGGTAAAAAAAAGATTCAGCCAAAAGTTGACATTCCTGGAAAAATCCAAAATAATCAATTTGTTGTCGATCACCATTCCTTCACTTTACCTGGTCTAGACACAAAATTTCCACTAATGTTCTGTCTCAATGTATTATCCATCGGAGTACTTACTCCTGTGTTCAGCTTTGGTCTACGATGCAGATCTTTAATTTTATGTTCTTCAGTCGCCATAGGTTTTAAACAGAACAACCTTCCTTACAACAAGTAAAACAAAATTCTAAAGTTTTTTAAAAGGAGAAATATCTCTTGGTATGAAAAAATTGCTTTTAAAAAAAGACATCTCAGATCCTAGTGGTATTGGCAAGTTCTTCCTGATGCTTCTCAACCTCTCCCTGGATGCCTACTCCCGCTACCTGACCTCACCACCCAGACCAGAGATTCATGTGGCGCTCCTAACACCCAACGCCAACATGCAGTGAGTCTCCAGTCTTTATTTCCCTTCCACCTAATGCTCCCAAAAAGAAATGGACTAAATACTACATGAGAAAAAAAATTAAGTATTTAAGAAAATACAGAAACTCGGGTTACCAAAGCACCATTCCTACGTTTCTGTCCTCAGACCTCAAGGACGGGTCTGGTCTCCCGTCCCCCCAGCAACTAGCGGGTATACTTTCCACCATAATGCAGCAATCCTCCTTCTAACTTTCCACCACATTTTCATTCATCAACTCAAAACTATACACTCAGTAAACACTTCATGTGCCAAGCAATGATGTGGCTCTGGCGATACAAAATGAACAATTCAGAAAGTTCTGTGCTCTCATGGCCCTTACCACCTAGTGGAGAAAGATGCGTGAGTACACATGGCCTGAACATGCATACGGTACAGTGTGCGGTAACAGACATACGACACGGAAGATGGGGACAATGACAACAACACAAGCAAGTGACTGACGCCCAATCACTTGCTTGTGTTGATCAGGGTTACTTCTCCTGGAAGGCTTCTCTGGTAAGACGGAAGCTGAAAGCGAGGCCTGAAAGAGCTGAAGCCAGCCCTCTGACCGCCAGTGAAGAAGGAACACTCCTGACGGAAGGAATGAGCTGGAAAATTACACAGGAGAGGGCAGCAACCTAATGCTGGATTTCTGAAGCTCGCTCTGGCTACTCTGCAAGGCCTGAACTGTAGAAGGGCAAGCGGGGGCACAGGGAGACTGAGTAGGAAGCTTCTGCCATGTTCCAAGGGAAAGCCAGCCACAGCCCCCACTCGGCTCACAGACAGACAAAGGCTCTCAGAGGTAGAGTCAGCAAGCCTTGTTGACAGTTCGGATGTTTGGCTATGGATGATAAGGAAAGGAAGGAAGAGTCTACAGGCTTCAGCATGCTCTCATTTTGTTATGGAATACAGGTCTAAAAGAATTTTTTTTTTTAACCTACTAAAAAAGCACCATGTTGCCCCACACAAGACACAATACCTAACCTTCCCCGCTTCAAGCAAAACCTGTCCCTATACATGGCAGCATAACTTGGTAACATAAAGCTGATGAACTAAATGACACCTTAATGACACAACAGTCATAAAATAAAGAATTTTATGTAGTTTTTCACCTAGGGTTTCTTGAATTAAGACTTCTCAGAACTTGGGGCGCCTGAGTGGCTCAGTGGGTTAAAGCCTCTGCCTTCAGCTCGGGTCGTGATTCCAGAGTCCTGGGATCGAGCCCCACATCGGGCTCTCTGCTCAGCGGGGAGCCTGCTTCTCTCCTCTCTCTGCCTGCCTCTCTGCCTACTTGTGATCTCTGACTGTGAAATAAATAAATAAAAATCTTTAAAAAAAAAAAAAAAGGCTTCTCAGAACTTAATGACTGACAGGGACAAATAGTTTTTTTTAAAAAATGAAGTATTTCACCTTTCCTATTTCCAATTTGGTGGTGTAAATCAGAAATCTCTTCAAAAAGTGTAAAGTTTTTTGGTCTCTCTTTTTTTTTTTTTTAAGATTTGCATGCAAGCGCAGGGGGAGGGGCCGAGGGAGAGAGACAATCTCCAGCAGACTCCCCACTGAGCAAGGAGTCTGACACATGGCTAGATCCCAGGACCCTGAGCCCATCACCCTGAGCAGAAATCAAGAGTCACATGCTCAACTGACTGAGCTACGCAAGTGCCCCTAGCCTTCTTTTAAAAACAGCTGGAAGGGCGCCTGGGTGGCTCAGTTGGTCAAGCAACTGCCTTCAGCACAGGTCATGCTACTGGAGTCCCAGGACTGAGCCCCACATTGGGCTCCCAGGTCAGCGGGGAGTCTGCTTCTCCCTCTGACCCTCTCCCCTCTCTTGCTCTCTCTCACTCTCTCCAAATAAATAAATAAAATCTTTAAAATAGTAAAAATAAATAAATAAAATAAAAACAGCTGGAAAATGCATAAAACTGCAGGGCCTTTATTTCCCAAAAGAAAGGTTGCAAGTTAAAAGAAAACGAAAGCTATTTTTGAGAGTAGGATAGTCCTCCAGATGGACAGAAAAGGATCTGATAATAGAACCTCAGAAGAGAGAACAAAAGAACCTGGGGGGTAAGAGGGAGATGGTTCCTGAGACAGCCAGTAAGGAAATCTCCAGATAAAGTTGTACATTATAATTACAGGGAAATCAATTATTACGCATTGCATTTGTTAGATTCCCTTTTTCTCCTTTAATGTAAAAAAGAGTTCACTTATAATTCTGGTTTGGAGTTTGTGTGTATGTGTGGGGGGAGGGGTTAGGTGGGAGGGGTCCTTCATGAAAGTGATATATTTGAAAAATCCTAGGCAACTGTTGCAGACAATATTTCACAATTTGAATTTACCTGATTGCTTCCTTCTTATCACATTCAGAATAAAAAAAAATTAAATATCACCTATGTGATACTGTACCCTAATTCTTATGACACCAGAAAACAAAAAAAGAAAAAAAAAGTCCATTTGTTTATTTCCTGACGACATTTGATTACTTGATTCAGATGGTGCCCATTAAATTTCCTCATGAAAAATATGTCACTTTCTGTTTATACTTAGCAAACAATCTATAGATCAACACTTGGAAACTGAATATCCTACATTCTACCCAACTGTAATAATAAACATGAATAATTCTTGCTTTATATAATTTTTATACCTTTTGTAGCAAAATGAGTTTTAAAAAATGATAACTTTTTGCCTCTCCTCACTGTTGTTTCTCTAGTGGCTAAGAGTTCCTGGAGAAGAGAACATAAAATGGTACTTACTAAGTAAATGTATTAATTTATAATTTCATTAGTTGCAAATCATTTCTTTTTACTACTGTAATATATTTCACTGCATAAACAAACCAAAGCATTATCTGTTCTACTAAGAGGATATTCAGATGTGTACATACAATGCTCCCATGAGTATTTCTGAATGGGTTGCTTAGGACCCTGTGTAAGAGTTCCTAGAGTATATGCCTAGGGCTATAACTGTTGGATGGGATGCAAGTTATAAAGTCTTGATAAGGGGCACCTGCGTGGCTCAGTGGGTTAAAGCCTCTGCCTTCAGCTCAGGTCATGATCCCAGGGTCCTGGGATTGAGCCCCATATCGGGCTCTCTGCTCAGCATGGAGCCTGCTTCCTCCTCTCTCTGTCTGCCTCTCGGCCTACTTGTGATCTCTATCAAGTAAATAAATAAAATCTTTAAAAATAAATAAATAAATAAAGTCTTGATGAAAAATCTAATTTCTTCACTATTCTTGATTTCCATGAGCACAACACTTATACAAACTACCATCACCTGCCTCTTCACAGGACACCTGCAGTAGCCTCCAAACACAGCTCTCTATCACTACAGTTGGTCAACTCAAACTATACTGCAGTCACTGGAATTCCTCAACTATATATATATATGATCACCTCTCTCTCTTGCCTAAAACATTCATTGAGTTTACACTGTACCAAGAAACCACAGATGTTTAAGGAAATAGAAATTATGAACTCAAGGACAGGAAGCATGGAAGGTATAGAAGAGACGGTCTAACATATATTTGGTGAATCACAATACCAGGTAAGGCTATGCTTGCCTTAAGCCAAGAAAGCTTTAAGAAAAAAGAAAAAAAGGCTAAAACATATTATTATGAACATCAAGTAACTGACCTATTAAACGAAATAAATCTTAACGCCCTTTACTCAAAGATGACGAAACCCAAACACACAATGTAACATTCACAATGTTTACAATCCAATCAAAAACAAGAGCCGCATGCGGATACCTAGGTGGCGCAGTTTAGCAATGACTCTTGGTTTCGGTTCAGGTGGTGATCTGAGGGTCGTGACAGGGAGCCCCACGTGGGCTCCAGGGGGAGTCTGCTTAAGACTCTTTCCCTCTCCCCCTTTCTTCCCCTACCCCCCCACCACATCCTCCACCCGTGGCACTCACTCTCACACATGCGCGCTCTCTCTCTCAAATAAATAAATAAATGAAAAGAAAAGAAACACGTGAAGAGGGATGCCTGGCTGGCTCAGCCCATAGAACCTGTGATTCTTGACCTCGGGTTCATGAGTTTGAGCCCCACATTGAGCTTAGCAACTACTTTTAAGAGAGAGAGAGAGAGAGAGACATGTCAAGAGAGAGGTAAAATGTAATCCACCTCGGGAAGAAAACAGTCAACAGAAACAAACCCAGAAATGAAGAACCTTAAAAGACCTACTATAAGGGCACCTGGGTAACTCAGGGGGTTAAAGCCTCTGCCTTCGGCTCAGGTCATGATCCCTGGTCCTAGGATCGAGCCCCGCATCCAGCTCTCTGCTCAGTGGGGAGCCTGCTTCCTCCACTCTCTGCCTACTTGTGATCTCTGTCAAATAAATAAATAAAATCTTAAAAAAAAAAAAAGAGAGGCGCCTGGGTGGCTCAGTGGGTTAAAGCCTCTGCCTTCAGCTCAGGTCATAATCCCAGGGTCCTGGGATCGAGCCCCACATTGGGCTCTCTGCTCAGCAGGGAGCCTTCTTCCCCCTTCTCTCTCTGCCTGCCTCTCTACCTACTTGTGATCTCTGTCTTTCAAATAAATAAAATCTTAAAAAAAAAAAAAAGACCTATTATAAATTACAGCTATTACAAACACTATAAGTATGGGAAAGGATTTTTTTAAAAAATTATTAACTATACTTCAAGAAAAAAAATTATTTCTGGAGTGCCCGGGTGGCTCAATCAGGTAAGTGGCTGACTCTTGATTTTGGCTCAGGTCACAATCTCAGGGTCCTGGGATGAAGCCCCATGGCACAATGCATCTTCAATAGGGACTCTGCTTCAGGATTCTCTCTCCCTCTTCCTTTGCCATTCCCCTGCTAGGTCTCTCTCTCTCCCAAATAAATAAATCTTTTAAAAATTTTCTAATAAAGAGAAAATGATGACGGTGAGAGAAACAAAACATAAAAAAATTAACATTTGGATCCCTAGGTATAAAAATAACTGAGAGGGGAAAAAAATCCAACAATGTAGAAAAAAATTATACTATGACCAAGTGGGATTTATTCCCAGTATGCAAGGTTAGTTCAACATTCAAAAAGCAGTTAATATAATCCATCGCATCAACAGGCTAAAGAAGAAAAAATATGACATGACCCTATCAGCAGATGGAGAAAAAGCAATTTGACGAAATCCAACACCCATTGAGTTCAGCAAACTATGAATACAAGGAAAGTTCTTAAACTTCATAAAGAACATCTACAAAAAGCCTACACCTAACCTTATACTTAATGTTGAGAACCTAGATGCTTTCCTCCTAAAATGAGGAACAAGGTAAGGATGTCCCTTCTTACCACTCCTATTCAATGTCCTATACAATGTCCTATTCAATGTTCTATTTTATGCAATAAGACAAGAAACAGATAAACACATATGGAAGAAATGAAACTCTTCAATAGCAGGTAATATGATTTCTATAATGAAAACTTCAAAGAACCAACAACCACCATCACCAAAAAAATCCAGAACTAGTAAGTGGATTATAAAAAGGTTGCAGGATACAAGGTCAATATACAAAAGGTGATTGCATTCCTATATGCCAACATAAGAACTTCAACTTTAAAACTAAAAACCGGGGCACCTGGGTTGTTCAGTGGGTTAAGCCTCTGCCTTCGGCTCGGGTCATGGCCTCGGGATTCTGGGATCAAGCCCCACATTGAGCTCTCTGCTTTACAGGGAGTCTGCTTCCCCCCACCCCCTCTCTGCCTACTGCTCTGCTTGCTGCTTGTGATCTCTTTCTCTCTCTCTCTGTGTCAAATAAATAAATAAAATTTAAGGAAAAAAAACTTTTAAAAAAATTAAATTAAAAACCAATACCAATTACATGAACACTCACCCACCCACATCCCCAAAAAAACTCAGGCATAAATCTAACAAAATATGTATGGTACCTATATGAAGAAAACTATAAAATTCAAATGAAATTAAGGAAGATCTAAATAAATGGAGAAATATCCACATGTAGGCTATGAATTCTCCTCAACCTGATCCATAAATGCAATGCAATCCCAATCAAAACTCCCAGCAAGTTACTTTGTGGCTATCAACAAACTGATTTTAACATTTATAAAGAAAAGCAAAAGACCCAGAATAGTTAATGTTAGAGGAGAGTGACAATTTCAAAAGGTTGGTATTACCCTACTCGAAGACCTACTATAAAGCTACAGTCGGCATGGTATTGGTAAAAGCACACACAAATTAATGGAATAAAATAGAGGGACTAAAAACAGACACACAAAAATACAGTCAACTGATCTCTGACAAAGGAGGAAAAGCAATTCAACAGAGAAAGGACAGTCTCTTCAACAAATGCTGCTAGAACTGGACATTCATACACAAAAAAGTGAATCTACAATCCTTAGACGTTAACTCAGTGGACCTTAGACCCAAATATAAAAACAGGAAGAGTTCTAGAAGATGAATAGGAGAAAATTTAGATGACCTTGGGTTTGATAATTAGTTTTTAGATATAATACCAAAAGCACGACCATTAAAAGGAAAACATTGATAATTGAGCTTTATTAAAATTATACATTTCTCTGTCAAATCAAAGACAAAAAACACTCAAAAGAATGTAGGTCCAAGTCACAGACTAGGAGAAAACTTTTGCAAAATACCTATCTGATAAAGAACTGTATCTAAAAGAGAGCTCTTAAAACTCAACAATAAGGAAACCCAATCAAAAAATCAGTAAAAGGTTTGAAGAGACACTTCTACGGAGAATACAAGATGGCAAATAAGCATATGAAGAGATGTTCAACATCTTTGTCTTCAGGGGAATGCAAATAAAATAAAATACTACTATGCGCTTATTAGAATGGCTAATATTCCAAAGCATTCACAATACCAAAGGCTATGGAGGGTGCAGAGCAATAGGAGAGCACCAGGACCACTTACTCACCGCAGTGGGCCAGGGGGGATGCAAAATCATCTTACCCAAAGCCCCAACAGTCATACTCCTAGGTATTTACTGAACAGAGCTGAAAATTTATGTCCACACAAAATCTACACACAAAAATGTTTACAGCAACTTTGTTAATGACTGCCAAGAACCAGAAAGAACCAAGGTATCTTTCAAAAGGAATGGAGAAACAATCTTGTATTCATCCCATGAAATATTATTCAACAGTTTTTAAAAATGAGCTATCAAGCCACAAAAAGACATGAAGGAATTTTTTAAATGCATACAGCTACGTGAAAAAAGCCCTTGTGAAAAGGCTACGTACTAATGACTCCAACTATAGGACACTCTGGAAAAGCCAAAAGCATAGAGTATAGGAAGCAGTGTGAGCCAAGGGTTGTTGCGGGTAGTGAAAGGAGGGTTGAAAAGGTGAAGCACAGGGCAAACTAGTTTGTATGAAACCATAATGGTAGATACATGTCATTATGCATTTGTCAAAACACACAACTATACAATACAAACAGGGAAACTCAATGTAAACTGTGGACTATAGTTAATAATGTATCAATGTTGGCTTATTAATTGTAACAAATGTGCCACACTAACACCAAGGGTTAACACTGGGAAAGCTGCAGAGGCCTCTGGCTGGGGTGGTATATGGATGGAATTCCATTTACTTAACAAACTATTCAGTAAATCTAGAACTGCTAAAATAGTAATAATAATAATAATTCAGTCTATTAATCACTTAAAGGGGGGCAAAACTTTGAAAAGATAGTTTACAAAAGATTAATGAATGTGATAGCATTAAGCTCGTGAAAATATGCTCAATGTATTTGGTATAAAGTAAACACAATTTTAGGGATGCCTGGGTGGCTCAGTGGGTTAAGCGACTGCCTTCAGCTCAGGTCATGATCTCAGGGTCCTGGGATCAAGCCCCGCGCTTCCCCCTCTCTCTCCGCCTGCCTCTCTGCCTATTTGTGATCTGTGTCTGTGAAATAAATAAATAAAATCTTTTTAAAAAAATTTTTGAAAAGTAAACACAATTTTAAATCACAATGAAATAGAACTACACAGCCATCAGAATGACTGAAACTAAAAAGACAGGCGATGTTAAGTGTTCTGCTGGAATAACTGGACACTCAGCACTGCCAGTGGTCACGTGAAATGGGAGAAGGGCCATTTTCAAACAGGACAGAAATGTTCTGTATCTTAACTGTGGTTACATTTACCAAAATTCACTAAACTATACACTTCAAATAGCTAGATTTTATTCCTTATAAAGTGCACATGAATAAAAATGGTTTACGAAGCAGAGAGAAAGAACAGAGTGCCTACAAAGTAACAAAAATTAGACCTATCTGCTCAATAGCTACATAACACATACAAACATTCCAGGACTTGGCTGGTAGAGGACTACCATGGACCTGGCTTTGCATATTCAGCAAAACTATTTTTCAAGAAAGAATGAAAAATGGGACAGTTCATGCAAACAAACACTGAGTTAACTAGCCATACTAACTTCTGAAGAGTAAATTCCAAGAAAAACAGAAAGAATCAGGGATGAAAGGAACAATGAGCAAAGATAATAAGCATTTGAGTAAAGCTAAATAAACAATGGATGATCACACCCTATAATGTCTCATTAGTGACATAAACAAATAAGGAAGTAAAATATAAAACAGCATATAAGGGGTAAACAGCCTTAATGTATTTCTTTGGTAGGAGAATAAACTTTAGACTGAAATTTAAGATAAGTGAATGTTTTACAAAGTTCAATATAGGAGAATGAAGGACACCTGAAGGAATATTTCCAAAGATGACATTTCTATAGTAAACACAAAAAGAATGGAAACAAGAGTATAAAATTATCATCACAGTGGAGAGGAGTGGAGGTAAATGGAAAAATAAAAACAGAACAAGAAAAATTTTTGAAGTCATCATTATAATAAAAAAGAAATCAAGAAAGGGGAGAAAACAGAATCCAGAAGAGGAACAAAAATAAAAAGCAGACAATATAAATAAATCAAAATACAGTAGTAAACACAATAAATGTACATGGACTACACTCACGGATTAAGAGACACAGCCACTCTGAATAGAAACAGCACAAAATGCCAGTCCCTATACCTACAGGAGATCCACCTAAAATAATGGTTCACTGGTTGACTGAAAGTTGTAGGAACATACAAGGAAAAGACCGAAATAAGGTGGTTTAAACATATTACCATCACATAAAATCAGGTTTAAAAGTCAAAATTCACTACATTTTGATTAAAAGTAAAAATAGCCAAAAAGACACCTGTCACACTGTTATATTACCTATTAACTTATCTTAAGAATACACAGAGGCAAAACCTAACAAGCAAGGAAGAATTGGGAAATCCACTCTCTCAAAAACTGATGAAACAGTCGAAAGTCAGTAGAAGATTTAAACATCCTAATAGGTAGTTCTAACCTATTGGTTATTTATAAAATAGAGCATACAGTAATTTGAGAATATCAATTCTTTTCAGGTAGACATGTAAAATGTAAAGTAACTTACTCCTTGGCTATAAAATAATTCTCATCAAATCAGAAAGATTCTAAATAAAAAAGAACACATTCACTGATCAGAAAACAATTTAAAAATTAATAAAAAGTAGAAAATTTTCGGCTATTTTAAAATACATTCCGAAGAAATATAAGTCAAACATCCTAAGAGAAATCTGGGGCGCCTGGCTGGCTAGCTCAGATGGTAGAGCATGAGACTCTTCATCTCAGGGTTATGGGTTGGAGCCCCACATTGGGTGTAGAGATTATTTAAAAATAAAATCTGAAAAGGAAGAAAGGGAGAGAGGGAGGGAGCGAGGAGGGAAATCTGAAAGCTCAGAAATGAGCAATCATGAAAAATACATATCAAAATTGTTAAGTAGGGATCTCTACTCAGATCACCACTTTAGGCCACCCCCCCAGGGGCTGAAAGTCTTGTTGGCAACCAACAGCGGACTGATCCTCAGCTTTCTGCCCAAAGTCTTGCCCCTTCTTAGGGGCAGCCCACAATCAGTAGTAAACGGACATGGGTTTACAAAGGCTCAATCCCACAGCCCCAATTTCAAAGAACCATGAAAGACCAGAGCTCTCTGCAGTATCAGCTATGGCCTTTGTTGAATCTGCATCTCAACTCAACTTCTCCTTCAGTCCAGTTTCTTCCACTCGCTCGCCCATGCTGGTCCCAAGAGTATGTCCCCCAACAAACTTCCAGAACCTGTTTCCAAAGGAATCCCACCTGTGACAGAGGAACACATTTGGAAGGCTATACAGTGATTAGCTTAAACAGAGAGAACAGCGAGAAATGCAAAGAAGTTGATGAATTCAAGATTTGGGAGGTGATGACCATCACGCACGAACAGTGAAATCATACACTGAAATCTAGCAGCGAACACTGAATCATGGGAAAAGCTTCACTGCTGATCTCACAATTTAGCCCTCTCTACTTCCTGCCTCTGCGATCCATGACACTGCAGATGGCAGAAATTCCATCAGCCTCATTCTCTGCATGAGGCTGGCAACAGAACAGAACTCCTTCCTACCCCACAACGTGACTGATGGGAAGCGAACACACAGGAAGAAGACAAAGTCTTTGTTGCTTAAGATCACAAGGAAAGAGCAATGCAAATGCGCAATCCTAGAACTCTTATGAACTAAGGACAACTGCGCGTGGACTCAAGCAGAAATTAGCATATTACTGCAGTTTCCAAGGAAATACAACTCAGAATATACTAGGAAATGTGGCTGCCATACAACACTTGGCTACATGGAAAAGTTCCTATTGCGGACACAAAGAGGTAGTTTAAATTCAAGCAATTTGGGGAAATAAATACCATTATCAATACATTTCCCATGCTGTATATATTTGGTCATAATTTTCTACTGATCTTATTGTTGTCTTTTAATTACAAATTACTTATAGTTAGTTTTAACATTATCAACTTAGTTTTGCTATATACTTGGGTTCGCACATTTCAGACTACGGTGATACAACCCATATGTGTTAATGCTATCTGGGATCTACAATCATCCAGTAACTAGAACGTAAACATGTTATGTGTTGCAGTCGTATCTCTGCTACTACTACAGATATAGCATATATATAATCTCCAAAAAAATATACCAGCCGGTGGTCCTTATTAACACTACTTTTTCCACTGGAAAATAAGAAAATGTGAGAGAGCACAGGATATTTTGCCTTCCTAAGTTGGCCATCCACACATATAAACAAATAACCATGTAAATATATTTAGCTTAAGAAAGAATGACCCAGTATTGTACACATAAAGATACAATCAAGATGTGTTATAAGCTGAAGTAAACCAATAAATAACATTAATTGTTTTGATTTGGCAAGGAAAAGCAATTATTCTTTTCAGAAAAACTGATCTTGTCTACCTGTTTCCCTCTACTCAGGCAAATACAAATTAGATCCCTAACTCTGCTCCAAGAAACAGAAATCAAGTACATTTCAATGTATTGATAAATTAGTGTAAAAGGGGTTCACAGGAAGTTTCCCAACAAAACCCAAATACCCCATGTTTTCACAATATCGTCAAAACATTATGCAGAGTCTTTTGCAATAGAATAGAAAAAAGAAAAGGAATGCAAGAAAGAAAAATAAAACAAAAGAAAGATGATTAAGGACTGAGAAAAACAAAAAGGCAATGGGAACTTGTAAAATCATGCTTAAACCCAGAACCTGTATGCTGGATTAATAAAAGAAAATATAAATAAGTACCCTAAGTGACAGGGGGGGGGGGGGGATACAGAATTCATGTTCTCATCTCCCAGGAATTATCATCCTGACCTCAAATGACCACATTCTTTCATCAATGGGAAAAGAGCAAAGGAAAAAGCCTCATTTTTTAACGGATTTCACAAAGAATACTTTAACACTATTCTCTTCAACATAACTTTTCCTCAGGCAGTTCTTATTAACTCTCCTTAGCACATGAAACACATCTTCTACTGAGGACCAAACTGGAAAATAAATTAACACGACATGATATTGTGAAGAAGGTCTAAATTATAATATTTTTTCAAAGGTTTCTTCAATGTATCTTCAACCACATAGCCATATACCACGTGTGAAAAATTTCCTAAGCAGCATGAAACAGAGGAAATAAAAGATTTGGTGGGTTAGCGGAGTATTTCTATCCCTCTTAAGTATGAACAATTTGTTCTTATTTATTTAAAAAAACAGGAGCAATGTTTTTACTGTAATGCCATGTCAAAAGGAAAGTGGGAAGAACAGGCAAAGGAAAACAGCCAAGACAGAGGAGGCAGAGAAGAAAGGAAGACCGGAAGCTCCTACATACTCACCAGAGACAGAGAGGCCAAGGCAGTCTGTAGACTAGTATTAAAAAGAAACAAATGGAAAGGAGCACCTGGCTGGCTCAGTCAGTAGAACATAAGACTCTTGATCTGGGGGCTTTAAGTTTGAGCCCCATATTGAGGGTAAGGAGGAAAGGAGGAAGGAAGAAAAGACAAGACATAAGAGAGCCTATCTTGCAAAGAACATAAGATGTCAGCATCAGAGATAAGTAAGAATGCAATAAGATTCAGTCACATAATTTTATATACCTGAATCATAGATTCCTAGAAGCTTCCATCAGCCCAGCCTAATGAATCCAAGAACAACCTAAAAGAATTGCTGAGTAGTAGTCGTTAATAAGCACATACTAAATTTACTTGAATAATCTTAGATTATTTTTTAATTATCTATTTGCTGAGAGTTTATCATAATTTACTTAATATTCCTGTTCTTCCCAGGTATCTCCATTACAAAATTAGAGATTAAGGGAAAAGGAATAAGAAAATTACTGTCAAATTATGATCTATAAATATTATGGAAAAAAATTTTAAATGTGTGATTATTTAATTCATTTGTATACTGATACACACATTTGTTTGGATTCATTCACTGAATAACCACTTGCTGAATATATATTCTGTGATAAGCATCGTCTTAAGGAATAGAAATACAAAGGAAACTAACCCACATGGTCAACTATCTACAAAACAGTAACTAAATGCACATAAAATAATCATTTGCAAAGACAAATAAAATCTGTTTAATGCAGAGAATCTCATGTGATTTTAAGAGAAAAGCAATCCATCAAGACAATTCCATGAAAGGGGCAGGGAGATACTTCCATTTGAACGAAGTCCTGGGAACACTGTAAGACTAGGAACACACTTCGTGAAATACCTGTTTCAGTTTGATAGTTTTTTCCCTTCCCTTAAAAACTCATTATAACTCATTCAGTCAGTTGCTCTTCCTTTTAATAGAGATACTTGAGAAGAAGGTGTATTCTTCTATTGTTGGTCAGAATGTTCTATATATAAGATCTAATTGGTTTAGAGTGTTGTTCAAGCTCTCTATTTCTTTACTGATCCTCTCTGGAGGTGTTCTAGCCCCTACCTAGAGTGTGGTACTGCAGTCTCCCACCATTACTGCAGAACTGTCTATTTCTCCTTTTAGCTCTGTAATGTTTACTTCATATATTTTGGAATTTTTGCTGTTGGGTGCACATATGTTTATAATAATCAGTACATAACATCTTTGTCTCTTGCAACAGTTTTAGACCCCCAGTCTATTTTGTCTGATATTAGTACATCCACCCCAGTTCTTTTTGGTTCCTATTTGCATGCGATATCTTTTTCCATCCTTTCACATTCCATCTACTTCTGTCTCTGGATCTAAGTGAGTTTCTTGTCAACAGCATATAGTTGGATTGAGTTTTTTATCCATTCTGTCAATATACGGCATAGTGAGATATCATTCCACACACACACAGGGATGGCCATATTTAAAAAAAAAAAAAACAAAACAAAAACCTGAACATAGATGCTGGCGAAGATGTGAAGAAACTGGAACGTGGCTATTAGGAATGTAAATGGTCCAGCCAGTGTGGAGAACATTTTGGTGGTTCCTCCAAAAGTTAAACATGGAATTACCATACAACTCAGCAATTCCACAACTAGGTATACAGGCCAAAGAATTAAAGACGGGTACCCAAATACATGTAGATGTAGGTTCAAAGCAGTACTATGTGCAACAGTCAAAGGAGGAAATGACCCAACTGTTCACCCACAGGTGCGTGGATAAACACAAAGTGGAATTCATCACATGCAATAGAATATGACTCAGTCACAAAAAGGAAGCCCCAATACACAGTAAAACATGGATGAATGCTGAAAACAACTCTAAATGAAAGAAGTCAGACACAAAAAGTGTCATACTTATGAAACATTCAGAATATGCAAATCCATAGAGGCAGAAAGTAAATTATCAGTAGCCAAGAGCTGGAAGGCAGAGGGGTGAATCCTAATGAGCATGGAGATTCTTTTGGAGCTAATAAAAATCTACTGGAACTAGACAGTGGTGATGGGTGCATAACATTGGGAACATACCAAAAACCACTGAACTGCACACGTTGGAAGAGTGACTTTTATAGTAGTGAAATTTTATCTCAATTTTTAAAAAATTGAAACTTTAGCACAAAAATTTGGAACTAGCTGACTCTGGACCTGGGGAAGACAGTAAGGACTGACTTGGAAGGAGCATGAGGGAACTCTCTGGGGTGACAGTCATGTCCAATACCCCAGTGAGATATCTGGGATACATATATGTATGCATATAATTCTATGTTGAAGAATTTAGTGGGATACAAGAGTGCCTGGGTTGGCTCAGTGGGTTAAAGCCTCTGCCTTCAGCTCAGGTCATAATCCCAGGGTCCTGGGATAGAGCCCCGCATCAGGGTCTCTGCTGGGCAGGGAGCCTGCTTCCCCCTCTCTCTCTGCCTGCCTCTCTGCCTACCTGTGATCTCTCTCTGTGAAATAAATAAAAAATCCTTAAAAAAAATTTAAAGGGGCGCCTGGGTGGCTCAGTGGGTAAAAGCCTCTGCCTTCCGCTCAGGTCATGATCTCAGGGTCCTGGGATCTAGCCCTGCATCAGGCTCTCTGCTCAGCAGGGAGCCTGCTTCCCCCTCTCTCTCTGCCTACTTGTGATCTCTGTCAAATAAATAAATAAAATCTTTTTAAAAAATTAAAATAAAAAATTTTTAAAAATTAAAAAAAAAGAATATAGTGGGATACGTATCTGCAATTATACTTTGAAATGCACTGAAATCTAGACAGATTAACAAATGGATAGACAAGTAATAAAGCAAATCTACAAAAAATTAATAGTGGAATCCTGGTGATGGGAATATAGGTACACACTGTAAAATTCTTTCAAAAATGTTGTGTGACTGAAATTTTTCAAAATAAGAGAGGAAAAGGTTAACAAGAAAAACATCTACGCGGGGATTAAGAATATGGTTCTAAGAGGAACGACTGAGTGGCAATATGAGAGTGTCTTCTTTTGAAGACATGGCAGTGTAAGCCAATATACGAAAAGCTACAAGGAGTCTTCTGTGCGAAAGCATCAGCTAGAGTATGCAAACCCCCTCACCAACACACCCACAAAAAACCTTATTCTAAGACTCTGAAGTTTGGTGTATTCAAGAAAGGCAGTGTAACTAAAGCACAGAAGGCAATGAAGGGAGTAGTATAAAATGAGATTGGAGAGAAAGGCAGGTGTCAAATCATTTCGAGTTGCAGTCAGGGGAAAGAATTTTGATTTTATCTAAATGCAAGGAAAAGCCATTAGAAGGCTCAAAGCAGATACAGTATGGGATGAGATGGGGTGTGTCCTTATTGCTTAAAGTTTTAAAATATCACACTGACAGTTATGTGAAGAATGACTCTGAAGTGTTTAAGAAAAGGAGGAGAGAAACAATTGTCACAGTCCTTGCAAGGACAATGGTAGCTTGGGAGAGAGTACTGGTAATAAAGATAGTGAGTAATGGATATCGGAGGTTATTTTGAATGAAGGACTGACAGTATCTATTGATATATTGACAATAGGATGACAGGGCAACAACACCAGGACAGATCTTGGGTTTTAGCTTTAGCTACTGAGTAAATGGAGTGACCTTTGCTGACTGTAGAAACTGTGCCTGAAGCAGGCTTAGAGTAAGGTGAACCTGAAGATAAAAAACATTTTTATTTAAAACAGGAACGATTTGCGATTGGGAGTAAGACCGGCAAAAGAAAAGACTCAGAATAATCCAGAAGTAGTTAAAGGACAGGTTTTAGATCTACAATTTCTTTTTTACAATCAATTCCGTTTGATTGTATTGAGGACCTTTGATCGAGTAAAAAGATCAAACTTGAATGCAAATCGAGCTCACTGATTACTGTTGTCTGTCTCTGAGGTTAAAGATAAACTGAGGATCTATAGCCCTGTATCTCTAAACTTGGAGAGGTCAAAGGAAAATATCAGGAGTGAGAATGAGAGAGACAAGGAAGACCAAAAGACAAGCAAGCAAAAGTAACATATTAAGCCTTGATGGTCTCTCACCCTATTAATAAGAGGCTGTTTCTTTAATTCCACATATAACATGCTTCAGTGCCTTATAGTATCTTACACAAAGTGGTAACTCAAATTTTAGATCTCATCCTCTAAGCCCATTAGTTTTGCAAAAGTATAATGAAAAATCAATAGTCTTTGGCCCTAAATGAACCTAAATTTAAAGCAGGCCCACCACTCAGTAGGTGTGTGACCTTGAGCAAATTACTTACCATTTCTAATCCTTAGTTTCTTAAATGTAAATGAAAATAATTAACCCAAGAATTAGCATTAGAAATAACATTCACAAAGTGCCAGCAACAGGGAAAAAATGCTCCACAAACAAGAGCTACTATTATGTAAAAGACACCTAATTCATCAATGCTCCAGGCAGTTAGCTTCCTCCTTTGGCCTCATAGATTCCAGTTTCCAGAATGAGAAGTAAAGACACAAGAGAGGAGGGAACCACAGAAAAGATGATCAATTTATTTTCTCCATGTAACACAGAAAGAAGTGAAGCACAGAAATCTGAATAGGTATGAATGACAAGGACAATCAGCTACCTATATATGGACAGGTTCAAAGGTTTGATTGTAATTCAGTTGTTTTTCCCGTGATTCCTCTGGAGTCAATGTTTAATTCAACTCTTCCATGAATTCAAAAAGGCCCATCAAAATCATAATGTAGTTAAAATGTGATAGATCTCAATAAAATTAGT